>JAVJAQ010000787.1:632123-709005 GCA_032362365.1 Zygogramma bicolorata
AATAGGGCTGTTCCATTCAGTACTTTAGTAGTAGATTTAGTACTATTTGGAGAGTACCTTTCAGTGAAAAGTAGTTGTATTTCAGTATTGAGATTGGTTTTAATATTTCCGTCACAAAATTTCCAAATCTGTGTAGAGAGTTAGAGACTAGAGAAGCAAATCAAGTCTACTAGAAAGAAATGGATGAGAAAAAAACAGAGAAGAAGATGGTCTAGCGTGTCACATGGTCCATGATCTTGTTCTAACTATTCTGTTGTTCTGTGACCGCTGTGTCAAAACTATCGGAAGTTGTAGTTCGACACAGGTTTGACTCGAAACTTGAAAACTTCCAGATTCCAGGAAGAAATGCTTCAATTTCAGAAAAGAAATAAACAAAAGCGAAAAGCCAAAACAATATTTGATATTCATGAATTCAAAATTGACAGGTAATATATCAACGTTAAGTCATCTGATTCAAATAATTTTTTTTTGATTTATAGATTAATAATTGAACTTGAATGCCAAAAAATGAGGTGACGATATATATTCATAAAATCAAATTTCAGTAATGTCAACCACTGAATCTTAACTAAGTGCACAACCAAACATGCACATGGTCGATTTGAAGAAAAGTTAAGTCCAGTACTGAATTCCCGATTCTAGTACTTTTTCCAAATGAGATCCGGTACTATTTTTCATCGGGCATGAACAGCATTATTGCATATGGCCAATTCATTAGTTACCGGCCACTCACCTTTGAGAAACAGCAGTAAGTACCCAAATCTAATATCATCACAGCCTTTCGTCCCTATAGTAGCCAGGGGAGAGGTCCTGCGGCTAAAGGAACCTCGCAGGAGTCTTCCAGCAGGTGAAGCAGCACGGCATGGCGCATATCAGCGTGTCCTTGAACGCCTCCCGGAAGTCACGATTGAAGTAGGCGTAGATGAGGGGGTTGAGGGCCGAGTTGAAGTACCCCACCCAGAAGAGCATCCCGATCACCCAGTCGGGGGTGGTGCAGTGGTCCCCGCAGAGGGTCGTTATGACGTACCTGGGGAGAGAGTCGATATAAATAATAATAATAATAATGATTTGTTCAAACGAAAAATGATAAAAATAACGGCTCTCGTATGAAATAGACAGGACACCGGTACTGCTCTACGCTCCAGGAGATATTGAGTCCGTTGTTGAGAATGAACGGTGTCGAAATACAGGCCAATAAGCCTTATATAGTCCTCTTCGACCACCGAAGTAAGACGATATTCGTTTTCGAGTTTTTGGCGCCTGCCGAAACGAATATCGCCCGTGAGGAGGAGGAAAAACGGACAAGTATCAGGATTTACTTCACAAACTTCGCAGGCTCCACCCGGACCATTCTGTCAAATTAGTACAAATTCAAATTTATTCAGCTTTTTTTTCTAAGCAATACATTTCTCATTTTTTACATTCGGTATTATTTCAAAGAAGTATAGCCCGTCATCAATCACTCTAACTGAATACTTGTTTAGTGATTTGACTACTTTACAAATTGTATTATTATTTCAGGTAGTAATAGCGTATATAAGGGTTTGTTATTAATTTCAAAACTAATTGAAGGATGGATAATATATGTTTTTATGGTGATCCAATCACATTTTCATTTTCAGTATCAAAATTAGTATCAGCAGCGGTATAGGTTGAAATTCACCCCCTTTGTTTTTAAAGGGTTAAGAATATGGTTTCTTATGATATTCCATATTGAGTATGCTTCATATCAAGTATTTGATATGATATCTGAAATAGGGCCTCAAGAATATCTGGATGACCCATGAGGTAGGATTTGATTAGTGTTTTATATTTTTTATATGTCTTTATTTGTTTCAAGTCGGAAGGTGGGTGACTATAAAGTCTTGTTGCATGATAGAAATAGGAGTTGTTGGTAACAGTTTTTTTGAAAACCTCACTTCTGACTCTCTAGTTAGTTTCGGATCTGTTCCCTGTATATGTGGCCAGAGATTTTTGTTGGTCGTTAAAGAGACGAAGTAGACATTGGTTTGCATACATTGCTCGTATATTCAATAATTTTGTTTCTGTGTATAATGATTCTGTGGAAAACATTCTGTCTTTCTTGAAAATCACTTTTAAAGCATATTTTGCGCTGTTTACAAGATACTCAATGTTGTTTTATATGTTCCTCCCCAAGCTGTTATGCAGTATCTATGATAGATTCTACAAGAGAATTATAAATCAAAGTTAGGTGTTTTTTCGATAGCATTTCCCGAAGTTCATAAAATTTATAGATTTGTACCCTTATTCGTTTTGCTACGTATGTTATATGTTCTGTCCATTTCAAATGCTGTTCTACTATGACTCCGAGATACATTATGAATTTATTTTTTTCTATTTGCATACAGTTACATTCATTTGGTTGGAGACAGTGGTAATTATGTGATTTCATTTCTTCTAATTTTTATCCGGTTGGTCTACTATCGTAGGCGACAATGTAATAAATTTGGTTTTTTTTATATTAAGGGTTAGTTATAGTTATTGTTTAGCCAAATAAAGAGTTTGCGAAGATCTGTTTCTGCATTTTGTTTAACCTGATCCCAACTTTTTGCTGAGAATATCAGTGCTGTGTCGTATGCGTAGCAGATGAGCTGGCCTGTGAATCAATTGATTTTAGTGATACTATTCATATAGATTAGGAATGATATTGGTCCCATTACAGTACCCTGTGGAACTTCCGTTTTTATAGTATTATTTGTGCTGTATATGTTCTCGATTTTCACCTTCAGTGTTCTATTTGTTAAATAATTTTCCATGAGCTCTAACGCAACACCATAATTGTTCATTTCATCAATCAGCATGTTTTGTTCAACTGTATCGAAGGCCTTGGTTAGGTCCAAGAAAACTGCAATGCATTTCGATGAGTAATCCAAGGCCCTCGTTGTAGTTCTTAATAATTCAATTAGAACATTTTCGATGTTGGATTTTTTTATGAATCCAAATTATCTGTTTGTTATAACGTTATGTTTATTCAAAAAGTTTATGATTCTTGTTTTCAATGCTTGTTCGAAAATCTTCGCAAAATTATTGATGATAGATATTGGTCTGTAATTATTTACTTTGGATCTCCCTTTTGGAAAATTGGTGTTATGATTGCCTCTTTCCATTGTTTGGGTATTCTACTATAGGTGAAACATAGGTTTATTATGGATGTTAGTGGTCGTATTAGGTGAATGTGAATTAGTTTTATTGTTTCAGAGGTAGTTTTGTCCGGGTGTGCAGCTATTTTTCAGTTCAGATATATAAGTTATTAACTCTTTCTCGTTTATTGGATCAAGATATATTGTTTGATAAATTTTTGTGTCATCTAGGAAGTTGATCGGTAGCTCGGTTTTCTGGATTTGTTTGGCCATATTTTCACCCAGGCTCGCAAAATAATGATTAAATTCATTTGCTTTTTCCTTTTCGTTGGTTAGAGTGATTCCTTGTTCCGAAATGATGTTAGCAGTTTCTGATGGTTTCTTAGCTTTACTATTTGTTATCTCATTTATAGTATCCCATATTTTTTATAGTTCCCTTCAGCGTCATTTATTCATTTGAACATCACATTACAAAATCTTTATTCCTCACTGGAATGTTACATCTGCTATGGTTACCAAAACAGGTGTACATCCATCGGACTAGTCAAAAACTACAGCTAAGCTAACAAAAAAAAATCACATGAAGGTAACATATACGCAATAAAAATGGAATAAACAGCAGGGCATTAATTAAATTTGTTCAAAAGTTTATGAAGGATAAAAAGTATATTCTCAAGTAATCCAACACTGTGTTGAGAAGTAGAATATAACATGCATATAAATGCGTCTAGATACTCATCCATCGAGTAGAATGCCCTATCTATCAAATATCAGTGTAATTTATTTTTAAGTTCGGTGAATGTTCCTGAATCGGTGTATAATCGTTTGAACTTATTATAACATCGTATCTGTTGATACTTATATGAGTTTTGGCTAAGAGCCATTCTTGATGCGACTGATGTATCAAATCTCTACTATTTTAGAGTGTTATATTCATGTGTCTTTATTTCTCTGAAAATTTTCTAATTTTTTTCTGAAATCAATAATAAGATTGAGAATGTGAAGGCAGGTTAAGGTTAATATTCCAATGTTTTGGAATAGTTCTTCAAAGGAGGCCGAGGGACGCACTCCCATAATGCATCTCATTATTCTTTTTTGTATGACGAATGCTTCTTCAATATGAGCAGAGGATATCCAGAATATGATACCATATGACAATTTCGATTGCACAAGAGCTTAGTATAACATTCTTAAAACATCTATACTGACCGTATTACCCAAATTTTTGTTTTTCGCTTATTTTTGATGACCTTTTTGCGATTAATTCAAGTTTTGGAATTGAATATTGACATTTGAATTTGATCAGATAACGAAACGCTATCAGCATAACGAAAGGTGTCGAAAATACGATATTTGTGTATTATTCGTTATCGAAAATGTGATTAATAACTAATTCGTTACATATCGAATGATTCCAAAAATCGGGCCCCTGTCCTGTTTTCAACTTCTTCCCCACTTAGTAGTTGCAGGGCTCACCTGGAGAAGAACTCGATCTCGACTCATCGATTTTCGTAATCGCCCACTGCACCAGGTCGTCTCCTTCGCTGCAAAGGGGAGAGATTACGATTCCGCTGCATCTGAGGCCACAAAAGGCGAGAGCTTATTCAATAATCGCGCGGTTCACATAAGCCCGGCTCGTATTCGATGACGACGACGATGCTAATCTCTGGAGGAGTTTGATATCGCTGCATAAAATTACGCTGGGGACTCTCAAACAAATTGGTGACGTGACTTTGGGCTTGAGTGCCAAGGGAGGCGTTAATCAATCTATTCAGGTCTCCAAGGCGCCGTTTTTATCTGATCTACTGGATGAAGACGAATTATGTTGGATGATGCACAAGCTGGGTTGGATTGTATGCCTTTGATGAGCTCATGAATGAGTAACAAAGAATAAATATACATCAGGTGAATTAAATAAATTGGATTGAAGCTGTAAATGAATTGGGCCTAGTGAATACAATTCAAAAACTGTTGCAGTTCGAAGTGTAGAACAATTCAACATTCTGCATAATAAATAATTCTCGAAAGTACTGTTTTCTATATTCCAGGGTCCGTGTAATTCATTCATTTAAAAACTAGGCTTACACATAAATGTGAAAAATTTTTGTAAAGATCATCTTCAGAAGAGAAGAATTGGTATCAATTTGGGTCACAAAAATGTCTCTTTTCATATAAAGATTCGTACCGATAAGAACACCGCGTGAATCAAGGATCAGGAAATATGAATCAACATTGACTTTGAAGTTTTGAAGTTTGTAAGCCTCAGGTGAAACTTCATTTGGCAAGGAGTTCCATCTTTCAGCTGTTCTATTAAAAAGCTTATTACTAATATTAGCTGTGCATTTCATCAGTGAAATCCAATATGAATTCTCGAGGGTTGACAACTACTCACAAACCCTATAGATCGTTGTTCCTAGGTTATAACTCTCAAACGTTTTCCTAGCTTCCCTCACCAACTCCATGGCAACTTAGAAAGAATCCGTGTCGTGCCGTCTAACAGACTGATATACGACTAAACAGAGACTCCAGTTACTAACTGGAAACATTTCTGGGAACTTCCCCATCAGCAGAATGGCGACAAGACGAGTTTCCGTTGGAAAGGCACATCATATATCATGTAGTCTGGTTATATTATCCTGTACATCAGACGCTGCGTTCGAGACATGCCATAAAAGAGATGGCATCGTAATAAACGAAGGTCACAATATATCACCGGATTTATGTCTGCTCTTGAACCTGGAACAAGGCTTGTAACTCGGAGTTACCCTTGCGACAATGACGTTTATTTGGAAGGAATTTATTGGTCCCTGGCGAGGTTCTTGTGAGTTGCTGTTCAATCAGAAACAGTTTGGAGGATGTGACGTCTGAAAACCCGGGTATCGCGATTGAAACGATATTGTTCAGAATTATATGGCGATACGTTCATTTCATTTTTACGTATCTTGAAGTGTTTCTCAATTTCGTAGCTAGATGACGCCAATTATCAGCCATTACAACAACGTCAAATGATTTGATGTTATTCTTTTTTTTTTGAAAGATGAATCCCAATTCCAAGTGATTTTAAGTTCTCATATTGTTCATCGCAGTTTTGAGCTGATTTAGTTTTTTATAGTTTACTTCGTGTTTTATTCAGTGGTGCTTGAAGTTGTTGATTTAGAACTTGTGAGATAGTAACACGTTCGATATTACAGCTTTTTGTACCCACCTCTAAATTAGCCACAGATACGACTTGCGATGTTCGGTACCGAAGGATATTACAGGCTGTGATCTATAATATATAATATTATCATTTAGGCAATGATCTCGAAGCATCATGGAAACATGACAGAAATTTGTTGTTATCATTCACGTATAGATCTTGAAGCATCATGCGAACATGTTTGAGATTTGATCCTTTTTGAAGTTTCGATTCGAGTTTTTATATATATATATATATATATATATATATATATATATATATATATATATATATATATATATATATATATATATATGCAGATTCACACGAAAGGGAAGCCCTGTAATGGAAGACCTCTCTCGGCAAGGAGTTTCAAAGCTCATCTGTTCTATTAAAGAAAAGATCCCTGAGCAAGAGAGGTTCGACAGAACTCCAAATTCACAAGAAAGGGTTGGGAATTCGGTACTCGTCGAGTTATTCGTGTAGGTATTGCCAAGGGTATAACGATTGATAACAATTCAGGAGAACATCGAGCTTGAAAATATCTATAGAAGAGACAAGTTTCTAACCCTTTTACGATGCTCCAATGAAGTGAGCGAGTCTGAGAGCGAAGAATCACCAACAAGACAGATGGACAGATTCTCTGAATAGAATCGAGAAGCCTCAATGAATGTTTTGGTGCCAAACTCCACACATGAGAACCATATTCCTAGAGAGGTCGTATATAAGCCTTGTAAATCATTGGAAGCTGACGAGAAGTATTTCTTCGCACGAAATAGAAATTCAAGTTTCTAGGAAGCACCTCTAGCTATCGATCTCACATGGTTTTTCCATGAGAGATTATCACTGATCGTAATTCCTAGCATCGAGATACTTGACTTTGTAGGAATAGTTCTGACATCTGAATATTAGATGATGATAGATTGGCTTTCCTTGAGAAGAGACATGCCTAGGTTTTCCTAGCATTGAATTCCACCAAGTTTATGTTACCCAATTCTATTATTTTCACCAAGTCATCGTAAATTCCATTGACGTGCATGTTTTTTGAATTTCTGTTTCTCGAGCTGGTATGACGACTCTGGAGAGTATGAAGAGTTCTGTTGTCTGCAAAACTATGTACTGAACAAGATGTTTTCTCGAGCATATCATTGATATGAAGCAGAAACAGAGTGGGCGCCAGAACTGAACCCTGTGGAACACCTGCATTCATTGGGAGAATATCAGATGATACTCCATCAACAACCACATAGAGACCTCTCAGATAAAAAAAAATTCAACAAAGCACACAACTGAGGAGGCAAACCATAAAACGGCAGTTTAGAAAGGAGGTTAAGTTTTGTTATCATATATCTCCATGTTTGAACAGAAACTCACAAAAACTTGTATTCCGATGTTTAGAATACAAATGAGGAATAAAAACGTGGCGCTTTCTTCTAGTTAAGGAGTTTTAGATTTGTGACGACAGGCCTATTTCAGCTTTTCTGCATCATAAAACTGAAGAAGCACACGTTACTTCACCCTCACACATAATTGCACTTGCTACGAACAAATTTTCCACAAATATTGACATTTCTCTTGGATAGAGTATATACCCAATATTCTTCGTGCGATTTTGGAAATCATAGAATTCCAATGAACATTTATGTCGTATCAAAAAGACAGTATCAACGCGAATATAGAAAATTATACTGATGACGTCATTATAACAATTTTAATGGAAATTAAAGGTTTGGCAATATAAACATTCGTTTTGCCGGCTCAGATACGATCTGTCTTGAATGTTTTGGTGACGAACTCCACACATGAGAACCATTTTCATGTGTGAAGTTCGGCACCATAACATTCATTGAGGCTTCTCGATTCTATTCAGAGAAAGGCAATCCGTCTTGTTGGTGATTCTTCGCTCACAGACTCGCTCACTTCATTGGAACTTCGTAGAAGTGTTGGAGACTTGCTTCTAAATATATTTTCACGGTCGGTGCCTTTCTGAATTGTTATCAATCGCTCCAAATTTGGCAATATCTACACGGATGACTAGATGAGAGATGAGTACAGAATTCCCACCATTTGTTGTGAATTTGGAGACCTTTGGACTTTTGAACTCCTTGCCAAGAGAGGTCTTTCCTGAGGCTTGCAAACTTCAAAAATCTTGAAGGTGAACGTTATTTCCTATCTCCTGTTCCTTGATTTACACGTTGTTTTTTGAATGTTACAGGCTTCCCTTTTGTTTGAATCTGCATATAAAAAAAAGAGACAAATCAATCAGCAAGGTATTACTTTTGCCAACTATGCAGGAGAGTCCTTACTTTGCTACCTAGGCAGGAAAAGTAATACTATACTGATTGAAATGTGTCCTCAAAATCAATCAATCGGAGAAAAAAGCTATTATGGGGAACGTGACAATGATTCAGATATCTTCCGAGATTGTCAATATCTTTTGTGAATGTGAATGTTTCGATTGGATACGTCTCTCCACAGCTGCCTTTGATTTCTTCTGATTTCATACTGTATGCAGGTCACCACTTCGTTAGGCTTAGCTCTCGTCACGTTTCGAAACATTAGGCTCCATCTTCATCCATCACTTCCCTAAGCTCTCGAGTCCCCTAAAGTCATTAACGCCATTTTCGATTTGCACCCCGCTAGAACAAGGGATCACACCCCGTTACGAAAATCCGGAAATCAATTTACCGCTTCGCCCGCAACTAATCCAACGGGTGATATTATAGTGGTTACGCTAAATTAAATTTATTCGCAGTTTACGCCACTAATGAGTCTCGCTAATCCCATAAATCAGAAAGGTATTGCCAACAATATCGAGAATATTATTGAAACGCGGCTGATAAAAATGAATGTTGGAACGATTCCAGCTGCCCGGGCAGAAATATGTTCGCCTCCGGTCGTTAGTCATCCCTAGACTCGAATTATATCATCTAGTCATTTGTTATCTCGAAAAACTGTACGCCTGGGATAGACGGCGTGAGGTGAAGGTTGAAAGTATTGATGTCGTTTTCGGAAGGTCATGATTTGAGGTCTTTATTTGATTATTTTTTTCACTTGTCAAAATGTGACGTTTTTGGCATTTCAACCAATAATAGCGGGTTATTCTATGGTTATTCTAGCCAATCATTGGGTATTATACCGATAAAACTGCCTGGTCCTTTCGATTGTTTCGATAAAACGTTGTTTACCTCTGAACTGTCAAAACTATAAGGTTTACCGCGTCGATTCTATTGAAGTGGCTCATATTTATATAAATTATCATGAATGAAGAGTTACCTTATTATTAATAGTCATTCACTTTTAACTTTTTCAGTATAATAATAACATAACACATTTCAATGAACACTCAAACACGTAAATAGCTCATAACCCCAACTTTATGACAGATATAGCGAACGACCGATTCAAATATTTAAGGTTTCCTTAACTCAAATGAAGATGGCGTACAATTAGTTTTCATTAAATACAATTCATTTTTTGTTGTATGAGAAGAAACCGTTGTATGAAGATTTTGATACAACGACATAACGAATGATTTTATGTTCCTTCTGGCGCGATTTTCATTTCATAAGAAATTTTCAATCATCAAACTTGTACAATGAGAGGTGTGACGCCATCTCTTGGTATCGTCGGCAAGCATAATAATATTCACTGCGCAAGCATCATATCTCTTCTGGATCAAAGAGGGTATACATCGATGTTTAACATTTCAAATTTTTGTAAAATTCTCACCTATT
Source organism: Zygogramma bicolorata (assembly GCA_032362365.1). Taxonomy (NCBI): domain Eukaryota; kingdom Metazoa; phylum Arthropoda; class Insecta; order Coleoptera; family Chrysomelidae; genus Zygogramma; species Zygogramma bicolorata. Next base: position 642,140 of record JAVJAQ010000787.1, read on the forward strand.
CCCTTTTCCTTCTTATGTGAATGAAATACTGATCAATTGAATTTTTCTTCCTTCTATTTGTTCAAAAAATAATCTTTCCAAATATAACTCGTTCTTCAAATTTAATAAGATAAATTTTCATTTTCGAAACACTCAAACTTTTTTATTTTGAGGCAAAAGCATTCAAACAAACCGAATTAGATGAAATCACTCGTTCTAAGGACTCTCGATTTTATCAATCGGTTTGTTTCCATACTTTTGCCAAATAAAAAAGTTTTTGTGGAAAATGAAAATTTATCGATTAAATTTGAAGGACTCGTGGTATAACCTTTGATGAAATATATGACTCTGAACATCGTTGTCATTATACAGGGCTTTTGTTTAATCTCCCCTCCCCCCTTTTATTATTTGAACGGGCCAACTTGACAGATGGAAGTTTCAATATGGCGACTGGGCACCAACTGGAAAATAGAATGAATGGAAAGGGGGGTCTTGTGATACATAATTTTGAAGCTCCTGATAAATACTTCAAACCCCACAATATGAAGTCAATATCTTCACCTACTACAAAATGGCGGAATATTTGATAATTGCCTGAATACAAACACATTAATATCGATATTTCTAGAAATATTCGTTTTTCCCTGCCATATAGCAATCCCAACAACCCGGTGAGATTTGATAGATTGTTTTTCGTTATAGAAAAAGATAAAAATGTCAGGACGACAACGAACATCATTGATCAGTTCAAATATTCTCATTTATTTCTCGGTTTAACAAGTAGATAGGTACCACGTTAACTATCTCCAAAATGGTCAATCGAACCAAATTCAACAGGAGAACTGTATTTGAATGCGCTGGAAACTACTGTTGATCTTCTGATCACCAAAACCGTCGAAGCGAATCGTAATAAATTCGATATGGATATCATTATTACAAGATGGAGCACCACCACCAGACAAGTGGTAAACTATTCGGATAATACTTTCCATGATCGTTGAATTGGCCATCGAAGTCCTACGGAATGGCCAGCCCGCTTGCCTGATTTGGCACCTTTAGACTTCTTTACGGGGCTATTCGTAGCAAAAGGTGTACAAAACTGAACCTGCTCCAATTTTGGATATACGGCAGAGGATAATATACGTTTGTAGAAATATCGACGTTGCTGTGTTCAAGAATGTTCGACGTAAAATATCGGCTAGGCTGTTCTGTCAACACGTTTGAGGCAACCAATTCGAGCATTTTCTGAACTAAATCCAGCTCATTTCCCAAAATCATGAAGTTGAACGGCGATGTGTTCAAGCAATTTTCAAATTTTCCGCCCTTTTGTAGTGAGTGAAGATATCAAATTCATGTTATAGGATTGTAAAGTATTCGTCAGGAAATTCAAACGGATGTGCCACGAGACTCGCCTTTCCATTCGATATTTTTTCCGAGATGGTGCCCAGTCGCCAAAATGAAATTTTAATTTTTCAATTCTACTCCAAAATATACTATTAGTTCAGGAAATGAAGCATTTTGGCTCGCAATTTTTTCGTCCACCATGGATTTACCTGAAATTTTCACAGAAGGTAGGGAACATCTCAAGGATCATTTTCTATATCATGCCGCTGTACGCAAGGGCCTTGGGGGTGGTTGCCACGCCATCACGGGGGTGGAAATTTTTTATCACATTTCAACTGTAGGAATCGACGGAAAAAGTAATTCTAAGAAAAAATGTTCCATACGTTTTTTCGTGAAAGTAATATTTTTGAGCTATTCGAAGTTGAAAGTAACAGTTTTTTGACTAAAAAATCGACTTTTCAAATGTTTTTTTGCAAATAATTCTGAAACTATGCTTTTTAGCAAAAAAAGTGTGAAGAGGCAAATTGTAGCATTTGAAAAAACAAAAACAATGATTTCATTATAATTTTCCAAAGACACATACTAACTGAGATAAAGCAAATTAATGCTTAGCTGTTTTCGTCAAATGTATAAATTGGAATATTTAAAGCGAAATAACGAGAAAAATTAGCATTTTTCGAAGAGAGCTCATTGAATCTTTTTTGAAGAATTCAATTATAGCTTTGGAACAAATAAAAACATTTTTTCCTAGCATGAAAATTGACCGACTTATGATCAAAATAAGTCCCGTAATCGCTTTTTTCTACGAAAAAAATCTGTGAAAACAACCCCCAAAGTATCCCCTAACTAAAATTGATCGCCACCCTTCTGTGATTCTCTTTATATATGTACTATTAATACACTCACGAAGTTTAATAAATTAAAAATGGCTAATTTTAAAAAAATTGGAGTTTAAAGAGAAAAATATTTTTTCAATTTCGTGTTTTTAACCCTTTTCCCAAAAATATCTTTCAAAATACTGAAGTTACAAAAAAAAAACGACGGAGTACTAAATTGTAGCTTTTTCAATGACAAAAATTTCCCTGCGTGTAGATTTTTTGTTAAGTGAATATTCGGGGAGATATAGGCGTTTGACACCTATATTTACGTTCGAACATCACCTTAGTCAATCGGTTCAAACTCTCCCTATTTAGAAATTAAGAGATCCTAAGTAATTTTATTCACATCGTCTTATAGCTCTTGAGAAGCTCTACAAAATCGTTCCTGAAAAAAATTTTCTATCCCCCAAAATGAGGGGGCTATGCTTGAAAAACCGATCATTTTTTTTTTTTGAATTACCCGCTTCGGAGCGTAGTAATCTACATAATCGGTATATTCGTCCGTATAACGTTATATATTCCACTTTTTCCATTCATCTTGGAAGAAAGAGAAGAATAAACATCTGCTCGCGTGTGAGTGTATATTTCGTTGAATTCTCACCAGTGTGTTCTAAAGTTCGAAGACATATTATAAAAATTTCATTTTTTTCAAGGGTAGTTATAACAAGGCTAGGTTGAAAGATTATGAAATTGTATCCCAAAGCGTGAAACAATCATTATTTAACTATTTTTACCATATTTAGGTTTTTAATGTTATTTTATAATTATTGACAATTAGGGGTAGTTTTCACCCTAAAAAACAAAAAGCGTACAACGGCACAATATAGAAAATGAACTAGAGGGTGTAATTACCCTAATCCCAAATTTTTGTACAAATCGGTGCTGGACGAAAAAATTGCGAGGTTTTACCATTTTTTAGCTTCATTTTCTGAACTATATGCATGCACCAATTTCTTTATCACAGGTTTCAATATTTTGTGTTGACCCGTTCAAAAAATTAAAGGGGGAAAGACATTAAAAAATAGCCCTATATATTCTCTGCCAATTTCAAAAAACTTTCTACTGTGTCAACCCAAATTCAGTGAAATATGTTGTTGATTGAGATTTGTATGGGGCTAGTCAATGTTCTAATTCACTGCGACATTTGCAGCGGTGCTACGACCTATGACTGGACCAGCGAATGTCGAAAAGTAGGCTCCCTATTCGGGGGTTCCAGAAAAGACCCTCAGATCTAATGTGGCACTTCTTTACTATTAGAGCTTTTCATCTAGGTAGATCTAATCTATAATACACATGCTCATTGCACTTCAGAAATATTTTCAGATATTCCTCTGGTTCGCTTCCACCATTTTATGTAAGCTAAGGAACCTGTACTTGTTAACATGAGCTGAATTATCGTCTAACTATTGAGATGAAACAAGTATACGCTAATCTTTCGTGGTAACGAAAAATAAATTCTAGACCTCAAATCCTCCATACTCCCTCCACTGTATCAAAACCTTCATCATCGTCTTTGAAAGTAGGGCGCCGAAACTGATCTGGAAGTAAACTAGTAAGATGAGAGAACGAAGGAGTGGCTCCTAAACAAAAACCGCACCGCTTGGAAATAATAGCACCGATTTGTTCCGGAGAAGCTGACTAGAAAGATCTCGTGATTCGGGACAAGGATATATACACTGAGGAAATTAAAGTTGCTGCTCACGTCAGATGTGCAATTACCGAAGTTTTCAGACGTTTCTAACAGCATATCCTCCTCAAAACAGGGGCGGCCATGATCTCACTGTTTTCGAAGGATAAATATTCACGATAATTTTCGAGTACTCATGTTTAATGATTGAGAGGTCTGTCTTGATAATATCGAATATTGCTTTCAGTGATAAATTCGAACCTTCTTTGGAGTAGCGCATGTGAAGGAGTGTTTCAGACGTTTCTGATAACATCTTCGCCTGAAAACAAGGGCGGTCATGATTTCACTATTTCTAAAGAAGAATTATTCACGATATTTCTCTTCACTCTTGACAAATAATCAAAAAATCTGTTCCCATAATATAGGAAATTAGGTTCGGTAAGGAATCCAAAAATTCTAATATTATTATATTCGAATGGAGCCAGGAGTAGAGATTCTTGAAACATTCTTAGTATTCTTTGATTTGATTTCTATCTCTGTCTTGAAAAATGGTGGAGCCATTTGAGAAACAAAAATGAGGTAGATGTAATAACACATATGGAAGAAAATGATGAAAAATACCTGAAGATTTACATCAGAGACAATAATTACTGTGATGATCCCAAAGCGGGTGACCAATGAAAAAGTAAATCAGTTGAAGGCTAGACTGCTTTTATAGCACTGGATCTGTTTAACTGATTGAACTGATCAAAATGGGCCTGGATTGTGTCTAACTTTTCAGGTACCATATTGTTCCTTTGCTGGAATATTTGAGATTTTCTGAGTTGACGTTTTCCTGGAAATAGTCTCAACTCAAACGTGTTGTAAAAAAAGAAATAAAAATAAATCAATTCATCATCTGAAACATAAGGAACACTCTTGCAAGAAAAGCATTGTCGATAATCAACGAGTCTTGACGTTGATTTTCTATATTCATTACGGGACTTTCTTTCCGTATATTTCTTTCGAAGAATATGGGGTGTTGTTCGAATTGAACCCACTGAAGAACGTTGACAAATATATCATATTTCATCCGTTGATATTTCCTTACAGAAGGATGATGAAAATGATGAATGATGATAATACAAAGTTTTATTTGAACTGCAATTTGGGACTGATCAAAGTACATGACAATAGGATCCTCGATATATTTCAGAGTCCATGAAGAACTGGATATAGTAGTATATAGAGAATAGTAACAGAGGACCAATTCCATTCATCCTGCTTTTTCGTCTGATACTGAAAACGTAATTAAAATTATTAAGAATATTCCATTTGTAGGTCCGAAAGATAGATATGTCGAAGGTCTGACCGTAGTATTGAGGGCCAGTTGCACCGCTTTTCTTGGGTTGTGCTTTATCTAAGCCAGGCTTTGTTGCTATGGATTTGCCAATCAGCTTCCTTGTTCCTTAACGATTGAGCCAAGCTCAGTTGAATCTCTGCTGAGTTGAAGCGGTTCAACTGGCCCTCAGTCTTCTTTTCAGATAAAATTCTTCAGGTTGTACCTTAATGATTGGATCCAAATGAATAATACTAAACATTGTGATTTGGCTGGTCAACTCGTGGTTTGGTTAATTGGTTACATTGCGGTGTTGATAAAGATATTTCTGTAAGTTCTTGGTGATGACAGCATGAAAGTCGAAATGTCGAACAGTTCAACATTTTACACACCAATCAGAAAAGAATATCAATGAGCAGTCAAGAAAGATTAAACTCAAATAAAACTTTCAACAGTGAATTCAAATATTAGTTGATCAGAACACTGTTTGATAGTAACTTTTTTGTGGTGGATGGATTCTTTCAATTTCTTTATGCTCTTAGCCTAACACAGTCTGAAAAAATAAGAATCTATACGAGTATATAAGTATAGAAGTATACAAGGGCAGATTTCAGATCTACCACAAATAGTTTCTGTGTTGATTGAAAACTGTGTCTTCTTAATGGAACTCTATTATTACACAGCATCTTTTCGAATTATATCGTTCTTCTGTCGACGTTTCGGCTCCCACTTTGGAGCCATTCTCAAAACTTCTTCGCGACTTGGAGCCGAGGTTTGAGTCTCCTTATCCTCCAGCTCTCATCTTGACAAAGTGAAAACTGTGGTTTTGTGGATAGAGAGATCTTATTCATGGCTATATGAGAGTCCGACGTTGTTGGAACTGTCGGACCCCATGTGGGTCTGGTATGAAAGGGATTAATCAAGGGATTTGTTCAATGGCATAGTAATGGTTTCCAGGAATCGTAAAAGCTTTGTGAGTCGTCGCGTTTCTTCGGGAATTGGGGGCGTTTTTCAATTCCTATTGCTTCGCGAATCATTCTGAAGTGGAGTGTTTCTTGCTGTGGCAATGGTCTTCGTTTGTTGAAATCAATTTCGTATCCGATTTCGTGCTGATGTTTGAAGAGAGCCGAGGTCCGATTCACGTACTGCTAGTTCATGTTCGTAAGACCTGTTCGATACTCATCGTTTTGTCTGTCCTAGGTATGTTCTCTGGCAGTCGTGACAAGGAATTTCATATATTCCTTGTGATTCATTGGGTATTAAATCTTCAGGCGAGCGCAGGAAAGAGGATATTTGATTGTTTGCTGTGAAAACTGTCTTGATGTCGTGTTTTGTCAGAATTCGGCTCACCTCAGCAGTGACTCCCCGAATGAGAGTAAGGAAAGCTTTCGGGCATTCAGTCGGGTCTTCCGGTGGTTTGGGTTGCCAGTACATACTATCTTTTCCAGAGCAAATTCTACAAACAAGTAAAAGGCGCCCCTATAGGTTATCTTCTTTCGTCATTACTTGGAAACCCCTACATGAAAGATTTTGAGTCTAGAGCCATTGACACATTTGCATTGAAGCCGACGTGTCGGCTGCATTATGTGGATTATGTTTTTGCTATCTGGTCTCATGGATCCGAAAGCCTTCACACCTTCCTCAGTCACCTTAACAATATTCACCCCATATAAAATTCGCTATGGAAATGGAGACGAACAACGCTATTTTCTTCTTAGATGTCCATATCACAAAATCCAACAATTATCTCACTCATACTGTCAATTTTTCAAATCCAATTTTGATCAGCAGTTCATTTCAATTATCTTGGTTCGAATCATTGCTTTCTACTTTTCTGAGCTCCTGGAATTTGTTACAAATTGAAGAGATTAAATCGTTTATTGTTCTAAAATTGTTCGTTTTCGTTAACCAGCTGACGAACGTCAACCCTCAGAAGTCGAAACTTGTGCGAGCAATGGATCAACGAGGCCTTACCTTTTAACGTGCGATTACCCAGCACGGTGGCCCGGCGAGGATTCGAACCCCGGCCTTCCGCTTGATAGGCAGATATGCTTATGCAAAGGAAATTTGCACCAATGTCACCCAACAGGGCAAATTTTCGACAAATTTGATCACATTCAATATTTATATTCTTCAATGCGAGTTCCTAGAAGAAATAAAATTTCTCGAATTTTGGTACCCCCTACTTACATGCTCGCACGCCCCTGACCCAGCATCCGAGTGATTGATACGATTCGTTGCCAAGAATCGGGTTATTGGGCTGGATAGAACCTCTCCCAACATAATTTCATTGTGCCGAAATAAACTTCGCAATTTGAAGTTCTAGAAAGAAAAATGAGAACCGATGCCAAGAGAAAATTGAGTTGCAGCCTCCAGCTTCCATCCCCCATACGAGGGGGTTTGAAAGTTGAAGTTGCTACGAGGGGATTTCCACTTCGAAAGTCCAACATTCGGTAGAAATTTTGTTGAAATCCTTGTTGAAATCCAGAAATCCCACCTGAAATCCTGGTTTGTAGTACACATTTTACGGAAGTTGCTACTGAGTTGACTATAATTTGAGTTTTAATCAACATGATATCAACAAAGTAATCAACTTCATGAAATCAGTATTAAGGAAATGAATATCCACTATTTGGACATCCTACAACACAAACATCATATCTTATGTTCCAAGTATAATAATGAGAACAAAATGTTCAATAGAGACCCATAGTGAACCACCTAACATATCAGAAAATGTTCGTGTTCGTGGAATCAAAAATATATCGGTGAAACATCGAGCCCTCTAGAAGTGCGAATAAGTGATCACAATATTTGCGACAGGAAAGATAGCTTGGTGGTTCTGAATTATCAGAACGCATCCTGATTTCCGATACAGATAACACATTAAAATGGAATGACACTTGATCAGAGGGTAATGACAGAAGACAAAAATTTGAGGGAAACTGCTTCAATCATGCTGCATGAAGAAAGTTGCATCTCTATGGGTTCGATTGATATAAATTGTCCTCTTGAAGGACAAAATATCATGTCACATATCAGATCTTCGATAGATTCTCACAAAGATAGATTGAAAGAAACGAATTCGGTATTAGAAAGGAAGCAGATATAATTTTAAATTTTGTATAGTGCATTGTTCTGCTGGTGGTAGTACCCTTTATGCTACTTTCTATATTGATAATAATAATAATTTAAATTGATTATTCTCACAAATAAGTTTGCACATCAACCATGTGATAATGTAATTAAAAAGAGAAAAACATCAATGAAGTAAGTGGTTGTAAATAAAAGTGTATACCTATAAAATCATGAGAATGAATAAATATATCTCTGGATGTGTATAGCATCATCACATCCACGTCACAAACAATTATAACAAATAAAATGAAATATAAATATAAATTATATTGAAAATAACTGATTCGAAGTGTATATGAATGAAAAAAGATGTATGTATATGAAATGAAACGTACACTTCACATTGAAAATAAAAATACGGCTGAAACTCCTCACAGTGTAGCAGTTTTTCGACAAGATAGCTGCTTAAGTTTCGTCTTGAAAACATATACATTTCCTGAAATTTTGATGTCGTCTGGAAGTTCGATGTACAGACAGTTTGCATCCCTGATATTCAAAACTTTTTTGGTAGAGTGCAGTTCGATGTTGACTGAGTAAGTGGGCATTTTTTTATACGGAGATTCACCTGGAAGGGAAGCCCTGTAATACTCGAAGAACACCGCGTGAATCAAGAGACAGGAGATACGAATTAACATCTACTTGGAATTTTTGAAGTTTGTAAGCCTCAGAAAAAACCTCTTTCGGCAGGGAGTTCCAAAACTCAGCTATTCTATTGAAAAAAGATTCCTGAGCAAGAGAGGTTCGAAAGGTCTCCAAATTCACAACAAAGGGCTGGGAATTCTGTACTCGTTGAGTCATCCGTGTAGATATTGCCAAGGGGGGAACGATTAATAACAATTCGAAAGAGCATTGACCGTGAAAGTATTTATAGAAGAGAGACAAGTCTCCGACCCTTCTACGATGTTCCAATGAAGTGAGCGAGTCTGTGAACGAAAACTCACCAACAAGACGGATTGCCTTTCTCTGAATAGAATAGAGGAACCTCAATGAATGTTTTGGTGCCGAACTCCACACATGAGAACTGTATTCCAAGACAGGTCGTATCTGAGCCTTGTAGATCATTACGAGCTGACGGGAGATTATCACTGATCGTAATTCCTAGTATCGTGATACTTCACTTTGTAGGAATAGTAACACCTGACTTCTGAATACTAGAAGATGATAGATCGGCTTTTCTTGAGAAGAGACATGCCTTGGTTCTCGTAGCATTGAATTGCACCAAAGTTCATATGTTATCTCATTCTATTATTTTTACCAAGTCGTCGTTAATTTTATTGGAGTTAATGTTTCTTTGAATTTTTGTTTCTCGAGCTGGTATGGGGGCTCTGGAAGAGAAACTAGTATGAAGAGTACTGTCGTCCGCGAAACTATGTACCTAACAAGATGTTTTCTCGAGCAAATGATTGATATGAAGCATAAACAAAGTGGGCGCCAGAACTGAACCCTGTGAAAGGCCTGTATTTATTGGAAGAATATCAGATGATACTCCATCAACAACCATATACAGAGACATATCAGACAAGAAACTTTTCAACACAGCACGAGACTAAGGAGACAAATCATAAAACGGCAGTTTAGAAAGGAGACCCCGATGCCAAACTCGATCAAAGGCTTTCGAAATATCGAGTGCAACAGCTATCGTTTCTCCGAATTCTTCTATTGAATGCTGCCAAATATGAGAAACATAAGCCAATATGTCACTGGGTGATCTTTGATGTCAAATGGGTAAGTGATGATCTAGTGGCAGCAAATTTGTTTTAATTGCGGTGTACATATGTGCATTCCCTCAAGTATGTATATACCTGGAATTGTTGATATTTCTAAATTTCGAAATGCTCCCATACAAGAATCCCTGAATATTAATCTAGAATCTCTTGACGGCAGTTAGTGGAGAGATACCTGAGAGGATAACAGGAATGTTTGAGCTTTTTACACAAATTATCTACTCGTGGCTTCCATTGCAAATTATGAGCAAAAACCATTCCTAACATTTTGGTTGTTGTTGTCATCCAATGATGATTCGAGAGTTATTTTTGTTGCTCAGGAAACAGAATCTAATAGAAAAATAACATGCATCCTATGGAAATAGATTTCAAATTGAGGATTATCTTCGACTTCGAGTTGGTAGTTTTTCAATATTTGATATGGAGAGTATGATGATGTATAGAAATACATTAGGGAATTTTGTAATAATACAATATTGGACTCTTCTTCTCTTCTACGACTACTTCGGTTTTCCAGCAAAAAAAATCATCATTCAAATTGCAAAGTATCTCCTTTTTGTCGCACTAGAATGGGAAATTGTTCGTCGAATGGCGTCGTGAAAACCAGAAGTAGTCAATAGTTTCATTCTCTTGCAATTGTGGATTCGAAACCTCGCACTGAATTCAATCTAGAGCAACTTCTTAACTCTCTTTCTCGTGAAAACAACAAAACAGAGGCAACTCGATTCGTTTAATGAAATTCTATACCCCTCGTCGAGAAAAGAAGTTGATTTGTAATTGTTAACTCCCGGAGGATATCAGCAGCGCTGAAGTTTTACAACTCCAAACTTCAATAATTACGCCCTGCTATATGCTCCATCCCAGTTGAGTGTTTGTTTTATCCAGAATGTTGTTTGCAGTGTTTAGTATTCTGAGGAGTTATGTTACGTAAATTGCCGTTTGAAATGACTGGCCTGCTTCGGATGATGTACTAACTTTGAGTAGAATTGATTTCGTGTCTCAAATGTTTGATACTTCAGGCTTAGAGCACTGCATTTCGTATTTCTATAAACATGACGTAATAATATATTATTTACGACTAATACATAATGTAAGTGTTTTACTTATGGTTTCTGCAGTATAATGCCATCATGGCGGAGGATTGATAGTAATAGTCTCCATTCCCTCTTGGGGAGTTTTACATTAGTATTCTCAATCACAATCCTATATTCAATATTTCATAAATAATAAAAAAAAAATCGAGAATGCAATTTTACTATAAAATGTAATATTATTTTGATAATTTTTTTATAATAATAATAATAATATTTTTTTTTAACGTGGTATATTCTACTATTGCACACCAAGGTAGAAAGAGAATAGATTTCCCCGATATAGAAAATATAGCTCACTGGGGCTGAAAGCCGTGGTAAACTAATTCTAGAAAGAGGAATTTCATCTTTGGCCGAGGTTGTATACTATTCTATTCAAAACCAATAACTTTTGAATCTATGTTGAGGAGGTAAAATGTTATGGAATCGATTTTTTGGGTTTTCCTCTCTTCTGGAAATGAAAAGAAAGAAGTTTTAAGGTCTTATATAATAACTGTTTTGAGGGCAATTTGGTATATTGGCCCCGATACGTAACATCAATAATGAAAAGATGCAGGGTTGAGTGACTATTTTGTCAGGTACTTATTGTATTTTTATGAATTTCGCGATTAAATTCACCAACCAATTAAAATAGTGTCACACACTACGTACCAAAAATTGCAAGTTCATCGAAAATTTCACACCTTCACTCTTAACCAATCAGATGCCTCAATTTTGACTAGTTACTATGACAACTAAAAAAATTTCTGGACATTTTTCGAGTCGCCACGATATTTAAGTGGAAAGTTTTCACAGTTGAAATAATAAACGCGATAGACTGAACTAGTACCCATCCGAGATTTGGCGTTTGGTGTAACTAAATTTGGTAATTATTTTTATTCAACGAAATATGGTAGATATACCTACATAGGATTTTTTTCGGAATTCCGTCATGTTACTTGTGAAAATATATTTCTACCACTCTTAGTCTGGAATTACCAAAAGGCGATAGACTGGGCTGGTACCATCTGAGTTTTAGAATTTGGTTTCACTAAAGTTGGTAATTTTTTTCCGGTTAAACAAAAATGACATATCAACATAATGTGTCAAAAACAGCAATACCCCGGCCAACTTGACTCTCAGAGAAATAAATTTAAAATTTCAGGCAGGATTAATATTTTTTTTTCGAAATTAGGTTGTAAAATTTTCCTTTCGACTACTGTGCAAGCTCAAATCATTCCTGGAAATTTTCTTTCGGAAACGAATATTCCAAAAAAAAAAATATTCGTGCCCTCTAGAAAATTTCCGAAAAATTTCCGGAAAACACTTGTGATATTATAAGTGAAAATTATCAAAAAAAAGGCCGGGAAAGGAGGCAGACTAGCTTCCTTCGCCAAGAGAAAGTACTCGATTTTTTTAATAAATTTGTTAATTCTCAAATTCATGATAATACGATAAGTAACTGACAAAATAGTCACCCAATTTTGCATCTTTTAAATATTGCAGTAAGGTATCGGAGCAAATATACCATTTCGCTCTCGAAACAGATATTATATCAGATTGAAAACTTGGGTATTTTTATGAAGAGAATGAAGTGTGATGAATTATTTTTTGGCTTTTTTTCTCAAACGTCTCAGAATGATATACACGTTCCTATCAAGGGATAGTTTCATTTGATTTTACTTCTTTCATAAGTGTTGTAATTTATATTTTTTGATGCGTATGAAAAAAAGGCAAAAAATAATTCACCAAAAGGACTTGAACCGTTTCTTTCCATTTCCAAGAAATTAAATCCAGAATTTTCAAAATCATTCATCATCATTCATCATTTCATAAAATGTTTCAAAAGAAAAATGTATATATAGTCTTATTCCTAACTAATCTTAAACTTTGCAAGCGTTTACCTCAATTTTGTAAAATACACCTATAACTGGGCTTTAAGCCTGTTGGATGTATAATGTATAAATAAATAAATAAATAAATGAATAAATAAATAAAATGAGCAAAAATTGAATATAGGCAACGGAAATAGAAGAATTGTATGAAGCTTCTAATAAATGCCATATTTGGTGAATATCATTTACTCACAGTTACTAATGAAATAATGTAGGTACCTGTATGAATATTTTGAGATGCCAATTATATTTAACAAATCTTAGTTGGCAATGTTTGGATTACTCACAGAAATATTGGGAGCATTTTGAACAATGGGAATGTACTGGACCCGATATGCGACAGTACGATATATGCTACAAAAAGCAACAGTTCATTTTTGAAAACCTAGTGTGGCTTCAGTTATTTGGACATACATTCCAATCGTCCAGTTTCGTGTGATATTCAATATGATAATAATAAATACGCTTTTAGCCACACAAATAAAATACAGAGAATTATAAACATTTATCACATTGTTTGTGGAACAAAGCAATAATCCGATAAGTGTATAATCACTTGTTTTGGTTTTATACATATAATTAAAGAAATCCATTTGAATGAAAAATCAACACATAAATAATGAAAAGTAGAGTATATGTTTGAGAGACAAGGTTAGTTTAATAAAATATCAGAGAGATATGACCATTTAGAGAACTTAGTTTTGAATACCATGGTGAAGTTTGACTGGAAATAACATCTTTTGAACTGATGTATCTATATACTCTGATGGAATTTATCTCAAATAAACTGTCAGCGAACTGCAGAGAACATATTCTAACGAGTAACGGAACTAACAACAACAATCAGCAGAAGCATTATTCGCATAAATTCTGGGTATTTTTCAAGTGAAAATATACCATGCTTGGTACATCGTGTGAAAGATCTGTTCGTTATTCTGTGCAGTTGTGTAATTGCAAATCTGGGTAAAAATGTGGTAAATAGATTTTTTTCTGAACACTCAGTCCTTTCCTGAGTTGTTGTTTTTATTTTCATCTAGTGGAACTTTTGATTCGATCATCCATTATGAATTTAATATTTGCATAATATGATGGACACAAGCCCAACAAACAAAACTTGTACGTAATTGTATACCATTTCTCCAGGTGGCAAGGATTTTTTGGGAACAGTTATGATTGAGATAAATGATACTCACCAAAGAAAGAAGGGAAGCCAACAAAACAAAAAGGCTCCCATGATGATACCGAGTGTTCTGGCTGCTTTATGTTCGGCCCTCCAACTTTTTGATTGCTGACGGATTGTCGTACCTGTAACAAAATATATTTTCTATAATGGTGCGATTTTTCCTCATCATTTACATAGAAATGAAATTTGCAAATGGACAAATACGGCATAGGAGGTTTTTATCGAGTTCTAAATAATTTCACTTGAGTTTTACTCAATATGTAACTTCAAAATTAAACGCAAACTTATTTCCCAATAGGGATGTATATTTGATTACAGGTCGTTGATGTTAACCCGCCCCGTACTGATGATTGAACAAAATATCAGCATTCGCTTGTTCAAAATGAAACCCGAGAAGTTTTTGTTGGAAATTTTCACATCTCTCTTTTTCGAACAATAAGATGCATCAATTTTGACTAGTTACCATGGAAACTATGGTTTATTGATTTATTGACAGTTCAAAAAATAAACATTAACTACAACCCTCGAATAATGTAGATATACCTGCGAATAATGCAAAATACATCTCTACCAACTTTAGTGACCTGAAATTATGAAAGGGCGGTAGACTCAACTAATACCCATCTGAGTTTTAGCATTTGGTGTAACTAAAGATGTTTTTTTTTTATTTAACGATATATTGTAGATATAAAATATATGTTTACCTCCTCAAGTTGACCAAAATTACCAAAGAGCGATAGACTGGTCTGATACCAATCTGCGTTTTAGCAATGGGTATAACTGACGTTGGTATTTTTTCTTCAATTGATGAAATATGGTGGATATACTTTCATGATTTTTTCAAACAAGTGATTATTAAGCTTTCTGACATAACCGGTTCAACAAAAATGACAAATAAACATATGTCTAAAACAGCAACACCTTGACCAACTCAACAATCAGAGAAAGTAATTCAATTAATCCAACTCGAGATAATTCTCAAAATATTCGTGCTCGCTAGGAAATTCCTGAAAAAAATTCAAGCTTTCGTGATATCACAAGTGAAAATTGTTTTCATTCTGAAGATGAATTTTCAAAATATAATTGAACCTGACTAGATGTTATTATACCTCTATGAAACGCTTTTCTAAAACTGTGATTCATTCAACTCTTTTTTTATTTTACGAATTGTATTTCAAAATAATATCTATAGTTTAAGTGTTGCGTATCGTAATATTGGTATATTTCATAAATGTGTATTTTCCATTTATGACTTGCTACATATGTATATTCACATTTCGTATTCGATAAATATCTATCTATCTACTACGAACTCTGCCTCAAATATTAAAGTTTCTTGGATTTCCTGGAGAGAACGAATTTTTCGAAATTATTTGGAATAATTTCACCCTATTTGTTCATTTGACGAATCAATGAACTATCATTACTGTTTTTCAATATAGTTTCCATCATTCATATTTCGATTAATCTTTGGAATGTTCAAGTTTTTTTTGCATTCCAGTAAAGACGCCATCTGTAAAACACTCTGTAGAAAATCATCGATGATTCTTCTTTCCAATAACTTGTCCCCCATTAATTTAACTCCAAGAAGAGCTTTAAACTCTCTCATTCAGTTTCGAGAGTTTTCAACCTGATTAGAGAACGATATTGAAATGAAAACTCTAGCAGCAAATCCAATTAGTATGAATATAAATGTACAATTCTTTCGCGAATAACGTAATCCGCGAACGCAAGTGCACAGTTTGAATGCCTTTTGCGATCGATTCCAATCATATCGGATTAGGCTCGAATCAGGTCATGCCAGTATAATGGATTGAAACGACCTATTTTACGTTCATGGATATCCGTATGTTTCTAATTGAAGTACGCAATCAGAGATGTGAGTCGTAGACAAGGAGTTATTGACGGTTTCTGCTTTGGGGAAAGTGGAATTTGTATTAGAGATGTTTTCTGGTGTTTAATATGTAAGGATTTCAGGGAACATGTTTATGGAGACAAGAGAGTCTTTTTGTTTCTCCCCAAAACTGAACAGAAACAAGACAACCACTGTGAGAGAAGTGAAGTCAAATATTCAACAAACAACGAACTCTAAAGTCCATTGCAAATATTTCGTAATTTACATATACAGAGTATTTCTTTAACGTCTCCCCCCTTTTAGTTCTTGATCGGATCAACTCAAAAAATTCAAACTTGGGATAATGAGATAATGATATCGTTGCATGAATTCTATATTTATGAGTAAAATTGACACAATAAAATTCCAAGATGGCGACTGGGCGCCATCTGGGAAGAAAAATAAATGGGAAGGGGGCCATATGATACATCATTTTGAAGCTCCTAATGAATACTTTACAACCCTAAAATATGAAGTCAATATCTTCAACTACTACAAAATGGCAGAACATTCTATAGTCGAACCTGAATACAAACACATTAATATCGATATTTCAAGGAATATTCGTTTTTCTCTGTCATATGGCAATCCCAATAACCCGATAAGGTTTGATAGGTTATTTTTTGTTCATAAAAAAAGACAAAATGTCAGTACAACGAATATCATTGTTCAGTTAAAATATTCTCATTTATTGTCCGATTTTATTAGTAGATGGGTACCACGTTGAGTATCTCCAAAATGGTCAACTAAACAAAATTCAACAGAGGAATTGAACTTGAATATGCTGGCAACTACCGTTGATCCTCTGATCAGCGAAATCGTCGAAGTGAATCATGATAAATTCGATATGAATATTATTCTTCCAACAAGATGAAGCACCACTGCATAACTTCAGACAAGTAAGAATTCATTTGGATGATACTTTTCATGGTCGTTGGATTGGCCATCGATGTACTACGGAATAACCAGCTCACTTGCCAGATTTTGGCACCTTCACACATTTTTTATAGGACTATTTGAAGCAGAAGGTGTTCGAAAGTGAATCTGCTTCAATATTGAATGTACGACAGAGAATAATAAATGTTTGTAGATATATCGACGTTGTTGTTCGAAAATGACTATTACAGTTTCCAGTGATTTTTCACCTTTTATGTGAACTTCAACCATGAATTATACAGATAAACATTAGTAATCATTTTAATCATATTCCAAAAGTTCCAAAATAATATCGCAGCGCCACTTTGACCAAGACTTCAACTAATCATAACCACTTAGACAATGTTACGACATGGTTCGAAACTCCTCACCAGAGGACTTATCGCTTATCTTGAGATCCCATAATGAAATACAGATGTATATATTTTCAATACAGAATTATCGATGAATATGTACAATTCCAGGTTCTATTGAGCAAGCAAATGTCTCAAAAGTCTTTTCTCACATGAAAAATTGATTGGTTATATTTGAAGTCACAATTTTTATTTATGGATATGAAAGTTGTGAACCAAAGTGTGAATTGAAATTCAAAACCAATTGATTCGAAATGGCGATAGTAGAGACGATGTATATTTTCCATGAAACACATACTTTTCCAAGTGTAAATGGAAGACGGAACAGTCAACGTCTAAGAGCTGTTTAAATGTCATTATTTTGTGATGGATGGATTCTTTCTTCAAGTTTCTTCGGGTTCTTGATCTACCACAATCTGAAGAAATAAGATTCAATATTGGAATCTATACAAGTGTAGATTTTTCATCTACCCTGATAAGTTGCTGCGATAATTCACAAACCGAAGTGAAATGTTATGAATTCGATATGGATATTGTTATTCCAACAAGAAGGAACACAAGCATATAACTCCAGACAAGTAATAAACTATTTGGTCAACACTTTACATGGTCGTTGGATTGGCCATTGAGGTCCTACGGAATGGTCATCCCGCTTGCCAGATTTGACACCTTTAGACTTTCTTATGGGCCTATTTGGAGCAAAAGTTGTACGAAACTGAATCTGCTTCAATATTGAATATATGGCAGAGAATAATAAATATTTGTAGAAATATCGACGTTGTTGTGCTCGACAATGTTTGACGTGAAATATCGGATAGGCTGTTCTTATGTCAGGACGTTTGAACCACCCATTACGAGCATTGTCTGAACCTAGCTTATTTCCTCGAAGTATGAAGTTATACGTCGATGCTTCCAGGAAACTATTAAATGTTCCGCCATTTTGTAGTATGTGAAGATAATGACTTCATATTCTAGGGTTGTAAAGTATTTGTCAAGAGCTTCAAAATAATGTACTACAAGACCACCTTTTCCATTTAATTTTTTTTTCCAGATGGCGCCTAGTCGCCATCTTATGAATCTTATGATAATATGAACCTGATTTAATCCTAAGTTGTTCGTGCGGAAATCTGAAAATATCAAATATAGCCCACTATTTCTTATAGGAAGCAATTTTGGAGAAAATAGGTAGACAACTTTTTGTGAGAATTTTCACGCTCTCTCACTTCCGAAAATTTCCGGAAATTGTCCCCACTTTCAAAAGTCATTACCAATACTAAGCAACAAGGAACGAAATTCCATTATTATCATTCCACAAGAAATATAGGTACATTGCATATGCATACATATATAAAAAAAAAATTTTCTCACTTAGAGGCCTTGAGTTTATGAAACTATACAGGCCATAAAATTCACTTTTCCTTAGATAAGTAAATAAGTGAATGTGAGAAGAAGTGTAAATACAAATGGACATTTCTGAATTTAAACAAACAAAACAACAAAAATAAAGAAATAAATATATATATCAACCACATTCAAGTAAACAATAAGGAACTTCTCACGTAATTAGGCAAAAAAACTGGCAAAGAAATACACTTCAACCAGATCAGATATGTAAATGATCAAAAATGCGATAAAATATAAAATGTCGAAATCACACAAAATAATCATTAAAGAAATACAAAGAGGCCAATGAAGTGACAGAATGGTTCAAGGCTTTCACGGCCTAGGTTTACAGTATCACTACTATGGTTCTGGTTTGAAGGCTGTTGTTTTTTGGAATTTCTTCGCTGGCGTGAGTGGCTAGCTTCTTCAGAGGTTCATACATATTTAGTTAGACTCCGAAGACTAGATATAACGACTTCGTAAAGTGTATTTATATGGATTCAGGTAGCCAGCTTTTCCTGGATTCGGAGAATTTTCATTAATATTGATTTAAATATAAAAATTGAAAATCAATTATCAATTCATTTATTATGTTGGATTAAAATCGAAAATTAATTATCAAATCATTTATTATATTTGATTATATTAATTCAAATATTAAAATTAAATATCAATGGAAATTCTCCGAATCCAGAAAATGCTGGCTACCTGAATGCATATAAATACACTTTACGAAGTCGTAATATCTAGTCATCGGAGTCTAAATGAAGATGTATGAGCCTCTGAAGAAGCTAGCCATTCACGCCAGCGAAACGTCAGGAGGAAATGCCAAAAAACGACGGCCTTCAAACCCGAACCATAGTAGTGATAAGGCAAATGAAGTATTCGAAATAATCGTAGAAACCAAGCGTCCAGCTGATTGTTTCGATCTGTCGTATCCGAAATCATCTTCGACTGCCGACTTTTCCTGTACTATAACGCATCGATAACCGTGCGAAAGGAGGCAAGTGAAATGTTTCAATAACCGAGTATTCGCATTCAGGCTGGAGATGCCTCCTGCAGCTTCAAAACGAGCAGCACTTTGTGATCGCAGGAACCGCGTCATGCGGGGGAACGAGACACGTCTCCCTTATTAGTACGGTGGCGTTGATTAAGCCGATGTGCAAAGTCGTAGCCGAGGCGACGACCGCAGCGCCTCCTTGGGAGTTGCGGGAGGTGTCTCGTTCCTGGGATTCTTGTTTCGGTTCGCGGTTGAGGTAGGAAGGGGGGTGAGAAGCGACAAAAGCCCACCCGAGTTTTCATGCACACATATTTTGGGGACAAATATTCGGCGGTTTTCTTTCTACGAATCGGAAATCTAGAAATGAAAGAAGTAAAATAAAAAAAATACAAACACTCGCTTCTGCTGAAAGGTACGTATATAGCATACAGAGAGGTTCGATTCATTCACAAAAAGAGAGCGTAGCAAAATCGAAACGAATAAACTCAGACATGGATCCATTGAACAGAAAATATACAGAACATGACTGAAATACAAAGACCCTCTTTTAAAAACAGAACGCACACAACTCATTAATCATTATAGTATACCATCTTATTTTTATGGCTTATCAAAAATACACAAACCAAATCATCCTCTTAGACCCATCGTAAGTTCCATTAAATCTCCATGCCAAAAACTAGCAAGATACATACTCCTAATATTGGAACCATTATCAGATAATGGTGATAGTTTTATTAACAATACTTTATATCTAATCGAAAAGTTAGTTCAAATTGGCATACAAGCTGAAGACATGTTGTGAGTTTCGATGGTGAAAGTCTGTTCACCAACGTCCCTTTGAACAAAGCTCTAGAAATTGTCAAATCAAAATTTGAGAATGATGAATAACTGATCAATTGAACAAAATTGAATGTAGTAGGATCATGGATATCTTAAAACTCTGTACAGAAAAAACGTTTCATCAATTCAAAGATGATTTTTATCAACAAGAATTTGGTATGGCTATGGGTTCACCACTTTCTCCAATTCTTAGTAATATTTATATGTAGTATTCTGAGGATTTTTTCATAGAAAGTTATCCAATTGGTCCGAAGGTGTGGTAGAGATTTGTTGATGATATTTTTGCTATATGAAGTCATCGTCAAAATGAACTTGACACATTTTTCGAACATATTAACGAAACAGAACCAACAATAAAGTTCACATCGAAAAAAAACACATACCAATAGATATATTCACTACACTTCTAACCACCACAAAAGTGTCAAGAGAGGTAAAGTAAAATGGCTTGCTGATGGAACAAAAATTATATGTAACTCTCAGGAAAAAATCATTGAAGAAGTAAACTTCACGAAATCAGTATTGATAGAGAATGGATAACCAGAAGAATTCATAGAAAAAACTTTGACAGAAATTGATAATCCTAACAAAGTCCACAATGAAGACCTACAACCTACACAAAATATACAACCTGTATCAAATATTATACCTTGTGTCCCACGTTTTTCTGAGAAGATAAAACAGATCGGCAACAAGTATAATGTCAGAACAACATTCAAACCAATAAACACTTTACTGTCAATACTGACACATACCAAAACAAATAACACAACGGCAAACACAAAAAACTGTATTTATCAAATTCCTTGTTCGTGCGGTCAGAAATATATCGGTGAGACGTCTCGACCATTGGGAGTGCGAAAGAGTGAACACAAGATGTACATCAGGAACAGACAGATATGTGGTTCTAAATTATTATCAGAAGACATTCTTACTGCCGATGGAGATCACACAGTAGAATGGAAAGACAATAAAATTATGTCGAAAGAAAGCAATGACAGGAAACGAAAATTGGAGGAATCTGCTTTCATCATGCTGTCTGGTCAAGAATGTATATCTATGAGTTCGCTTGGTATGAATCGCGGATGGCTGCCCCTCCTCGGCAAAGTCTCATTTGCCATCTTCTAGGTGATGTCACATGAAAACATCCATCATAGTACAAAAATCATGAAGATAAACTGCTTCAAATGATAAAGAGTGATTTACAAATTGCTCGAATGGATTACGGAAAGATCTAATGAGAACCACCTTTTTCCATCACACCTTTCACAACTGAAACTAGTCTCATTGTAAGATTAGCGTAAATTTATGAGGCATTCTCTTTGGAAGTATACAGTGTGTTTCATCAAGAACAAATTCTGGATTTGCCATAAAGTACCACGAAGCGCGTAAATTTTTTTTATAGATTATGATTCGTTTCAGATTCAAGTATTTCATATTCCAAAAGCAGACTGTAGAAACTTGGTCCAAAAAATCTGTCACTGCCGCCCGGTCACTTCATAGTTATTATAGTTCGACAACTTATGAAATTTTCGACAGTTGTGTGGAAAAACATCGGTATATTCATATAATAGACAGTGAAAGCGACTCAGAAGTAATTACTCCTCCAGACACATATCAATCAGCAAAGTATTACTTTTGCTGCCTAGGCGGAAAAAGTAATACTTTGCTGATTGATATGTATCTGCAAAATTATAATTCTGTACTCGTCGAGTCTTCCGTGTAGATATTGCCAAGGGTGGAACGATTGATAACAATTTAGAAGAGCACCGACCGTGAAAATATCTATAGAAGAGAGACAAGTCTCCGACCCTTCTACGATGCTCCAATGAAGTGAGCTAGTCTGTGAGCGAAGAATCTCGAACAAGACGGATTGCCCTTCTCTGAATAGAATCGAGAAGCTTCATTGAATGTTTTGGTGCCGAATTTCATACATGAGAACTGTATTTCAAGACAGGTGGTATCTGAGCCTTGTAGATAATTAGAAGCTGACGAGAAGTTAAGTATTTCTTCGCACGAAATAAAAATCCAAGTTTCTGGGAATCATCTTCAGCGATCAATCTAACATGGTTTTAACATGAGAGATTATTACTGATCTTAATTCCTAACATCGAGATACTTGATTTTGTAGGAATAGTTACTACTAACATCTGAATACTAGATGATGATAGATCGGCTTTCTTTGAGAGGAGACATGCCTGGGTTTTCCTAGCAATGAATTCCACCAAGTTCATGCTACCCCATTTTATTATTTTTAGCAAGTCGTCGTTAATTTTATTGACGTGAACGTTTCTTTGAACTTTTTTTTCTCGAGCTGGTATGGGGAATCTGAAAGATAAAGTAATATGAAAGGTACTGTCGTCCGCAAAATTATGTAATGAACAAGATGTTTTCTCGAGCAAATCATTGATATGAAGCAGAAACAAAGTAGGCTCCAGAACTAAACCCTGTGGAACACCTGCAATTATTGGGAGAATATCAGATGATACTCAATCAACAACCACATACAGAGACCTATCAGACAAGAAACTCTTCAACAAAGCACACAACTGAGGAGGAAAACCATAAGGCGGTAGTTTAGAAAGAAGACCCCGATGCCAAACTCGATCACCTACTTTTGAAATATCGAGTGCAACAGCTATTGTTTCTCCGAATTTTTCGATTGAATGTTGCCAAATATGAGAAACATAAGCCAATAAGTCACCGGTTGCTCTTTGATGGCGAAATCCGTATTTTCTATCATTATTTATTCACTGTGCAGGACGGAAAAAACGCACTCATAAAAAAATTGAATTATAGAAAACTTCCTTGGGATCAAATATCTTTCTCAAGCTCTCCGACGAACTGAAATGGCATTTGTGGATGATAATAATGCTAAAAATGGTTGTATTCGTATCCCATTCGCGGTCACGAACGAGAGGAAAAATTCCAGTTGGAGTATTTAGCAACAGGTGTCATTATCAAAAATGTCCCTGGATGGGACTCTTCAAGCTAATTTTAAAAGTATGTCCTTGATAGATTTTCAGGCAGGAATTCTCAAGCAAAGCTGTGAATTTTCTTTCACCCTACTGAAAGCACCAGTATATAGCCATCTTAGAACAGTCTTGAATCGAATTTCGTTTTGTTGTTTTGCTTTCTCTCTTACAGTATTGATATTGATATCGAATAATTGAATACAGATGATTGTTCACCAGCAATTCGAAGTTTATCCTTCCACTGACTTCTTCAATGGTAGTATAACGATTTTAATGAATTCACAATCCGAAGACACTTCCTTCGTAGCATGAATAATCTTCTTGAGTGAGAGTCTCTCTGTGTGGGGTATAATTAAGGCCAGACTTGTTGACGTGATTGGAAAAGCTTTCGTTCTCTACCACTATAAATTTCACAGAAGTTGAATAATCACTCAGTGGAGGAATTTGCATCCAGTGAAAAATAACCCGCAGCTTAGGAGAAAAAAAATAATGTGTCGATCGGCACCAGCTCGATCAAGCGTGCTATCGACCAGTGAAAGTTTAGCAAAAACACGTCTATATAAAACGGTGGTTTCGAAGGATCCCCCAACCAAACACAAACAGCTTTCAATTGACGTTCAGAACGTAATGACATCTATTTATAGATGGATGTCGTTCAGTTTATTAAAGAAGTTGGAGAATTTATGGCAAAAGTTTTGGATTTATGTCTCTCCCTAAGCAGAAATCAAACATTATGGATGGTGGTTGCTCCAACTTAATGACAGTATGTTTTAGGAAAGCGGTAACAAAAATGATGAAGTCGAGAGGGATGTAAGTGAATTTATATATTGGTAGAGCTTAATAAAGTTATTGGTATTAATTAAAATGAGTGAAGTATTCAGAAGAATGAATAGAAGATATAAAACTAAAAAGTGAGAGAGAAACAAACAAAAACACTAAAAGATGATCTAATAGAACAATAGAATCTATAAAGTAATATATAGTATAAAAAAAACAATGTATCAGATTGGAATGAATCTCCTGCTGGTATCAAGAATATCTACAATTGTCTAAGAAAAAAAAATTGCAGGCACTAGAGATCGAGCTATCAGAAGAAATAATTTACTTTTCATACCAATTGATTCCTATCATTGATCTCACCAAATATACGGAATTTGGCGCCTGTAATTCTTTGGCATTTGGTTGGCAGCACTGTCGATGTTACCGAAATTTGTTTGGAGTCTGTAACTCATCAACTGACAATTGTCATTCAAAAGTAACAGTCTGTGTTTACTCCTTCTCAGATAATTGTGAGCAAAAACTGTGTGTTTCCATGCTTTGAAGTAGCAGTCCCAGAAGTTTCGTAATGATGCCAAAAGGAGTTGAAAACTATCTCCGGTGACATACATCTTCGATTGGTTATTTCGAAAGAGAGCGAGATAATGATGTCCCTTCGCTTCCCTTAACGGCTGTTAGGGCCAGTTGCACCACTTTTCTTAAGTTGTGCTTTATCTGAGCCAGGCTTTGTTGCTATATATTTGCCAATCAGCTTTCTCGTTCCTTAACGATTGAGCCAAGCTTAGATGGATCTCTGCTGAGTTGAAGCGGTGCAACTGGCCCTTAGAGAGCTAAATTGAGTACATAGTAGTAAATAATATTTATAATATACAGTCGAATATTCATTTTTATCGTGTTGCAGCAGATTTGAGATTAAGTATGTATACTGTCAGTGCGATTTCTCGAAATATTAAAGATAACAAAGCTCACAAGCCACCATGAGGCTTATGAATATTGCAATACTGCATATAGGTATTGTGAGCAACAATATTCATACTATGTAGGAGCGCAGTACACTTGTACCGACCCAGTGGGCGGACGCGCTAGTATAATTAACCAATAACCACTCCCCGCACCGCGGGGAAAGTGGTCACTGGCTCCGAGAATCGTGAGTCCTGAGCAGGCGTAACGAACCGAGAATAACGGCCTTCTGCATGCGGCCGGCCAAGAACTCTGCCGCATTACGGCATGCCGGTATGATCTTGAGCTCCGAGAGTAGCGTTGGTCCGGAACCACCGAGAACACCTATAATCAGAACCACTAACTTGACAGAATAGTCCGGGTGGAGCCTGCGGAGTTCGTGAAGTAAATCTTGGTACTTTGTCCGTTTTTCCTCCTCTTTTCAAACGATATTCGTTCCGGCAGGGGCCGAAAACTCGATAACGAATATCGTCTTACTTCGGTGGTCGAAGAGGGTGGGAAATGAAAAGTTCCAAAAAATTCGACACCTTTCATTCTCCACTACGGACTCAAGACCTATTATTATTATTATTATTATTATTATTGTATCTGTCGTCTGAACAAATCTAGTCGGGTCCGTACTTCCCACTGCTCCGACCCAGTGGGCGAACGCGCTAGTAAAATTAACCAATGACCACTCCCCGCACCGCGGGGTAAGTGGTCACTGGCTCCGAGAATCGTGAGTCCTGAGCAGACGCAACGATTCAAGGCTTATTGGCTTGTATTTGCCTGAGGGTGGGGAATGAAAAGTTCCAGAAAACTCGACACCTTTAATTCTCCACTACGGACTCAATATCCCCTGGAGCGTAAGGCAGCATCGGTGTCCTGTCTATTTCATACGAGTGCCGAAGAAAATAGTACAGCACTCGTAAAGCCGCGTTATGGCGATGGATATAGGCCGAGACCGCATAAACTGCACAAGATGACAGCAAATGCATCAAAGTCTCGGGCGCCTGTCGGCAGGCCCTGCATCTAGTATCAGGGACCTCTATACCCATCACGCGGCTCCGGTAGACTAGGCTGTTGAAGACACCGTCTTGGCACGCCATGATAAACCCTTCAGTCTCCGACTTCAGCTCACCTGACCTGAGGAAGGCAAATGTCAGCTTAACAGACAAGCCATGGTCCTCGATGTTCTTAAAGAAGACTCCATGCATGGGCTTGTCTGTATGCAGCTGCAGCATTTTAGCATTCTCTGCAGCCTTGATGTGAGCTTTTCTCCGTGCGGGCTCCAACTCGGTGACAGAGAGTTGGTTTACCCGCTCGGTGTCGAAGACTATACCAAGTTCATCAGCAGCGCGCCTTGCTGCCTTGAATAAAAAGGCTCCGACTCCTGCATGTTCATGATGTCGGACCATGCAGTGTAGGGGATCCGAACTCCTGATGACTCTACAGGCTCCATCCAGCACCATTCTGTTGTGGAGATACTCCAAACTCAAAAGTCCACGGCCCCCTTGTTGTCGGAGGAGATATAACCGTGGAACGGACGATTTGGGATGCATGCTTCTGTGCATATGCATCATTTTGCGAGTCTTCACGTCAAGTTGCCGCAACTCTTCCTGAGTCCACTTGACTAGTCCGAAGGAGTAGAGTAGAATCGGAATGGCAAGCATGCTGGTGGCAGAAACTTTGTTCTTGCCCGACAGCTCTGAGGACCAGATCTGCCGTAGTTTCTGCCTATACTTGCCACGGAGAGCATTTTTCACCGAGTTCACCTCTTGGGTGTGGCGTTGTTCCACACCCAAATAGGTGTATGTCTCTCCGGCATTCAAATGATGTAGAATGCTTCCGTCTACGAGTTGGGTATCCCCAGCGAAATCCTCACATCGTCCTCTTTTGAGATGAACCAGGGCACATTTGTCAATCCCGAATTCCATACCGACAGCATGCGTGAACTCCTGCACCACCCTGAGGGACTGCTGTAGGTCCCTTTCTCCAGAAGCATAGAGCTTAAGGTCATCCATATACAAAAGATGGGTGACCTTATGCCTCCGGTTCCCAGGGGTGCCGCAGTTATATCCCCGGGTTTTCCTGAGCGCAACGGACAATGGCATTAGTGAGATGCAGAAGAGAAGAGGGCTGAGGGAATCTTCCTGAAAAACACCTCTTCTTATGATGACCGGCTCTGTTTGGATCCTGCTTTCACCTGATGTTATGGTGAAGCGGGTCCTCCAGAGCGGCATCAGTTGTTCGATGCATCTCACTATTTGATCGGGTACCGCAAGGCACTCGAGTAAGTACAACAACAACTCATGTGATGTTGTATCGAATGCCTTGCGATAGTCGATCCAGGCCATAGAAAGATTCCGCTTATACTGCACGTAGTCCTGCGTGATACATCTATCAATCAGCAGGTTCTCCTTACAGTCCGCGGAACCCCTCTTCGAACCTTTTTGCTCATATATCCGTTCGAACACCGGGTCAACTGCTTGGAGAGTACGCATATACAAGATGCGTGTAAACATCTTGTAACACGTATTCAAGCATGCTATCGGTCTGTAATTCTTAGGATCCGACAAATCTCCGTTCTTCGGGATTAGCACGGTTCGCCCCTCGACAAACCATTTCGGAATCAGCTGCTCTCCATTCAGCCAAGAACTGAATATTCTGGCCAAATGGTGGTGAGTGCTCGATAACTTTTTCCACCAATAGTTATTGAGGCCATCAGGGCCTGGAGCAGCAAAGTTCTTCGAACCCTCAAGAGCTTTCCGAACTTCATCCGTGGTTATCGGTTGACGCAGTATTTCGGGCTCAGGCTGTTGAAGCCTTCTACAGAAAGCTTCAAACTGCGTCAGGGCTGGAGTGTCTCGGTTGAGTGGTTGCGGATGCTCGTAGATACTTTTCCAGAAGGATTCCACCCGATCAGCGGCCGGCGGATTATCCACAACACGCGGAGGCGATTGGAATAGGCGTGAGGGTTTCTCGCGGAACTGTTTGTTCTCTGAGAAAGCCCTCGCCCGCCTCACTAGTGACTTTTTTGCAGTCACTAGCATTCGTATCCTCTCGAGGCAATGCTGCTTGATGGTGAGCAGCACCCGTCGATTCAATGTGTGATGGGATCTGCGCAGTTTTGCAGCGATTTGACGCACTGCGTGCGTAAATGGTCTTTGAACCGCTAAGTAGTCCATCACACATTGGATACGAGACGCGTGTTGTCTCGCCGACTTGATCTTAGCCTCCATCTTGTGTATGCGCTGTTCATGCTTCCTGGAGTGGTCGAAGGGTCAGTCACCCCCTTCTCTCCCAGAAAGAGCCTGAACAGAGTCATACACGGCACAGTTGATCTGCCAGATGTCGGCCTCTTCTGTAAGGGCACTACGAACCTCTGCATCCACTCGGGCCAGTTGTTCTGGCCTGAGGGGCTTCACTTTGTGAAGCATCCTCCGGGTCCCCATGTTCTGTGTTCTCGGTGCTTCCAGGCGCACCTCCTCCTCCACCAATCACACTGGCGGTATTTCTACCGCCTGCTCAACCGGCCTCGGTGGGGCACGTACATAGCCACGGCCACGAAGATGGGATACATAATCCCTGAGATTTTGGGCGGAAAAGGCGGCATGCTCCGGGTGTGCCACGCACCACAGCGCATGCATTCTCGCCATGTATCCCCTTCGGGCGGGCTCATTACTCTCGTAGCACCGCATCAGGTCGTCTCTCAGTTCGTCGGTCCACTCAAAACGTTGTCCATTTCCATTGCCAGAGTCGTCATGGGGATGTCCATCGGTTTGGGCCCCTCCATCTTGCCCTTGACCCCTATCCGAATGGGGTCGGTTGTGGGGGCCCTGTCCTCTAGTAACAGGAACCAGAGTTAAGGGCCTGCAAGGTGGTTAGCCCAGCAGGCCCACGGCCGGCACCAGAGAGAAACGGCATTTCTCTCCCGGATGCGCATTAGCTGCCGGTCCGATTTTGCATCCTAAGCTCAGGAAAGTGGTGGCGCTACTCACCAGAGACTGCTCAGATGATGTGTCGTCTCCCCTGCTTATTATTATTATTATTATGAAACCCTATAAAAAGTAAATTTCATCCGGTAAACAGATGGGTGAAGGTCGACCTCTATTCTGTTTCCTGGACTATAGGGGGTTCGTCTCTGACCCATGACATTCCTTACCAATTGTAGTTTTACTTTCAGTTTTTCTCTCGTTATTGAAAGAAGCCAAAAATGGGCATTAATTCAGAAAGAACCTTTTTGGGTATCGCATTTCATTTATATGTCAATGGTTATTTCAAAAGGACCTTTTTTCATTAGGAATTTTCGTTGTGAGGTTATTTGAAGGTTATTTTTTTTCAAACAGCTCGAAACTATTTGGCTATCCCTGAATACATCGCTTCAGTATGCAAAACGTTCCGTGAATAGGAACCAACACAAAATCAACATTCAATCCTGTTCATCTGATGAATACGTAACAAACACAGTCGATTGGGAGTTGTCTGTATCGATTTTGGAGCACATAGACATCTCTTAGGGGTGAAAGATGGTTCATAATATTTTATTGTGTCTTATAACGATAGGTTATGGTGGTTTTTAGATTCTCAAAGGTATAAAAACTCAGCTGCAATAAATACACACAAGTTTCACGATGGTATTATTGAAAAATTAATGGACTCAATTAACACTTATGTTGTGCGAAAGTGATTTTGAACCATTTCAAACGTAGTTTTTCACACTGTTACCATGGCAACGAGCGTATTTTTCTGAATATTTTTCCTCTAGGCGACCAGGGTGAAATTAGAGTTGGAATTATTTGATGTCAAACTTGGTTTTCTTGGTTAATTATCAAGGCGAATATGAAGAAAAGCTTTATATAGTAACCTTTACATGCCTGTAAGAAATACTCAATTCGAATTTCAACAAATTTAGATATTCATCTTATGAAAATATCAATTTTGGAACATTTGACTCACAAAATTCAGATGTTTCTTATAGTCTTATCATGTTTTTTTTTCTTGTCGGAAATTATGAATGCTTTATGAAAGAATATATCGTATA
This sequence comes from Zygogramma bicolorata, assembly GCA_032362365.1. NCBI lineage: Eukaryota > Metazoa > Arthropoda > Insecta > Coleoptera > Chrysomelidae > Zygogramma > Zygogramma bicolorata. Next base: position 672,440 of record JAVJAQ010000787.1, read on the forward strand.
AAGTACTGAAATAGTAGTATAGTGTAACTACAATTGGTGGAAATACTGGAAATCATGTATTCATAAGTTATATTTTGAATGAATGCACCAAATATGAACGCAAACGGAAATTCAATTTCTATAATTTATTACAAAAAAAAACAGTTTTCACCACTTGTACCAACATGAACTTAATTGCATATGGAAGAGTATACTGTGTTAAGTATTCAAACAGTATTATGGTGTAACTACAAGTGGTGGAAACCAAGAATTTATATATTAGAATACCCTGAAATGCACCAAAGTTGAATTCCTATGAAAAATAAATTACTGAGTTTCTACCCCAAAAAACATTTTCCTCCAATTGTAGTAACTCAAACTTGATGTGATATGAAAGGATATACTGTATCCAGGACTGAAACGGTATTTTGGGGTAACTACAATTGGTGAAAAATCAAGAATATACTGTCTTCAATTCGCCGAAACACATCCAATATGAAGACATTCACGAATTCAATAAAAGTCACCTCTGTTTTGCTCATAATTCGTCAAAGCGAAAATATAAGATCATAATATTTTTAATTGTTTATTTTGAATGCAATCTGCTATGGAATTCCCTTTCCGGATACCGTTCGGGGTTAACGCATTTCCCTGAAAGTTTTCAACCTCTTGTGGTATTACTAGTGATAATTAATTTTTATGATTTTCTTGCTGGATTGTGTATTAGTGGAGTGGGCGGAAAATGTAGTGATTTTGTAGAAATGAAATGAAATTTGTCCTTTTCTAAGGAAAAATTACAATTTTTATTTCTCAGACATTTTTCAATTGAGGTGTTTGATTTTTTTATCTGCACACGAAAGAAAAGCCCTGTAAAGAACACCGCGTGAAACAAGGGACACGAGATACTAATTAACATTCACTTTGAGAATTTTTGAAATTTGTAAGTCTCAGGAAAAATCTCTTTCGGCAAGGAGTTCCAAAGCTCAGCTGTTTTATTGAAAAAAGATCCCTGAGCAAGAAAGGTTCTACAGGTCTCCAAATTCTCAACAAAGGGGTGGGAATTTTGTACTCGCCGAGTCATCCGTGTAGATATTGCCAAGCGTGGAACGATTGATAACAATACAGAAGAGCACCGACTGTGAAAGTATCTATAGAAGAGAGACAAGTCTCCGATCCTTCTACGATGTTCCAATGAAGTGAGCGAGTCTGTGAGGGAAGAATCACCAACAAGACAGATATCCTTCCTCTGAATAGAATCGAGAAGCCTCAATGAATGTTTTGGTGCCGAACTCCATACACGAGAACTATATTCCAAGACAGGTCCCATCTGAGCCGTGTAGATCATCACAAGCTGACGAGCAGTGAAGTATTTCTTCACACAAAATAGAAATCCAAGTTTCTGGAAAGCACCTTTAGCTATCGATCTCACATGGTTTTCCCAAGAGATATTATTACCGATCGTGATTCCTAGCATCGAGATACTTGACTTTGTAGGAATAGTTACCCCTGACATCTGAATATTGATATTTTCATCATATATTGGAGCACTTAGTTTTCTGATTCAAATGAAACTGACTCTCCATGAGGAATTCTACTCCCCTCTCCGTATGACAATGACCAAAACAGGTGAAAATATTCCGGAATCGATTCCAGAATGAACACGTTACGTATTCAGCTGGATTCCAATCAGTAAAATGTTAGTTCGTAGCATATCTGCTTCAGAGTTCACAGAACTAACTGTACTCTGGAGAGCAGTTGGCTGAATTCTGAACGGATTTGCATGAAACGCTGATCTGAGATGATTGGGCTTGGAATTGGAAAGTGTTTCGTAGGGGAAATCGGTTTATGAGCTGTAAAACTATCATGGAGACTATGGTGCATAGATATGTATTCTATTCCAGACACAGTATGATGCAATAGGTCTCATTGGAATTCAAATTCAAAGAAATGAACGAAGTTATCGAAGACTATTTTTATTGAAGGTCTGAGATATAAAGTTCTGAACATCCTATCTGCATCTGATGATGAATTATCAGCGGGGTTCTATTTTTTTACGAACACTTCAAAGCATGAGCAAGGATACTTTATTGTTCGTTGTCCAGATACCTCACGACATTATATACATTCGACAAAACTAGGTCGTGTATTGTACAATACCTTAGTTATTGTTGATGAATTTTCAGTTTTTTACAGAAACTTTATCATCCAACAATAACAGCTAGCCAGCGGGACAAATCTGGCCGAAAGTCGAATGTTTTCAATTTTGTTGCTGATTTCCATATTGTTAGCGTTAGTAGTCAACGAGGTTTGAGTTGGAAAAATAAAAATCAGTAGTATTCATGAAATACTTGTGAATGCATATAATCATTCTGATGTCATTTCAATATATTCTCACATTCATGCTAGAACAATTGAACAATGCAAGTCGAACCTTTTGGAAAGGTTATCGAATTTCACAAAGTACGGCAATGAATATCACAAGTTGATTTCTCCATATTCCTCCATTATTTATGAGCTAATATTATTTATTACATTAGTTTCGATAAGCCGTATCTGGAAAATGGAAACTATAATGGTTCTGGAGATTCCATTGTTATTCATGCCAATGCCAATTTTATCGTTGTCATTTGAATTGCCAAGTTTCTTACATCAATTGCGGAACAACATCATTGGAGCAATAGTAATCAGTGCAACAAGTGTGAGAAGAATGTGTTTATATCACGGATATTGAATTGTTGAGTTGGACACATTTTTTTACGTTCATGTAAAAACCAAATCTTCATTGAACAGCGTTAGAACTATTCATTTTTATCGTACAAGTGTGGAAAAATGGTTATTTTTGTATTAGGTGTGTAAACAGAGTTTTTTTTCAACAACAGCACATGAGAGTGTTAAATTTTGGCCGAGACCAAATTTTATACACGAAATATAAACAACATTTTTTGTACAATTGTAAATGTGAATTCAAATCGTATGAAATATATTGAAAATGAATACTTCCAGTGGTGTTTCTGTGTAGTTATTATAGAAACGGTTTAACTGTTTGACTCTGTTATGGTGTTTGCTAGTAGTTGCTTCAGGTTCGAGTTATTTTCGAGAGGATGGATGTTGATTATGATAGTGGTAGTGATAGCCCATCAGATAGCAAGAAAGAAAGCAAATGCAATAATATCTTATAAGTTACCGGACAAATCCAAGTTAGTATATGAGAAAACATATGACCAATTTCGTGAATGGTGCGACAAAAAACATGTAAATGAGGTTTCTGAAAATGTGCCTTTATGCTATTTTGAGGAAATATAAAAAAGTGTTTACTCAATGTTCAAAAGTACATTGAATGTAAACGAAGATATTGATATAAGAAAGTTTTCAAAATTGGTCCCGGTTATTAAGAACAAAATAGTCGAATACCGGAGAAAAAAAGATGCTGATAACGAAACAAATTTACTTTACTGGATGGTAATGATTTGGACTTGTCTATATCATCAACTCTATTGAAACCTGTTGCTGAGAACGGAAGGATAAAAATACAAATCGAGTAAAAAATATTAAATCAAGGAATAAATGAAAGAATAGAAAATAGGAGAAAGAGGTATCGAATGTGAAATACTAATTAAAACATGAAGAAATATTGTCAGTCATCACCCGAAGACGATTGCGGATACCAGCAATCGAAACGTCGTGGGTACACTCAACTCGAAACTTGGTTTCAACATTTATTCATAGTATTTCATTAATTTTTTTATTTACATTTTTCGACTATTTTTTCACATTCGATACCTCCTTCTTGCCAATATTATTTCATTTATTTCTTTATTGACTATTTTTTATTGATTTGTATTTTTATCCTCTCCCTCCTAGCAACAGGTTTCAATAGACTCAATAATAAAGACGATGGAAGTGGAAGAAATTTACTTCATAAGGTACAGATTAATCATAATTTATTATTGTTGGTAATTTCAATATTTTGCATTTGTAGGTTGTCCTAATTCTCGGTATTAGCGGTGCTTGTTGCCGTGTAGAATTATTACGTATAACTTTTGATGCCATTGAAGATGCTGGATCTATATCGATTTTTGAAATATCTGATACGGAGATCTATAGTGCAAGAATGTTCACCGTTTCAAATTATGATTATATTGATATATACTGCATGTATATAGGACAACGGCCGCCCCATACAAAAACTCACATATTATTTTTCAACTATTCGAGAGGAAAATGTATAAATAAACATGTAGATATAAATAAAATTTGTGGAATCCCCAGACTGATTGCAAAATAGCTTGAATAAGAAATTTTTATGAGATGTACATAGGTCACTGTTTCAGGAGAAGCTCTGTAACATTTCTGTCCAATGAAGGGGGAATATTACATCAATAAAACGATACGGTTGCTGGAAATCTATCTCCGTAGCAGAATCATATAAAGAAGATTGATTGAATTACAAAAATGAGACTTTTAACAGAATATTGGATTGTGAATTTTCTTCCGAACAAATTAAAATATCTGATGAAATTGGGAACAAACTCTTCAAGAAATATCCTAACTGATCAGCAGCAACATGGAAATCTTCTGGCATTTATGTTGAAATTAATTGTCCAAACTTCACTATCAATTATTATTCCAATAATAGAAATTGTTTCATGATGAATAATCAATTAATAATAAACTCTGTTGAAAATAAATCCTCTATGAAGTAATATTTCTTGTTTATTATCTGAATGATTTTGGCAGTGAAAAAAGTTTTCACGGTGAGAAGTAAACATTGGCGCATCAATAGAGATGCAGAAATATCATGTTTTTTTGACAGTTGTACAAAAAACCAATTATTCCTCTGAATATAGTTTAATGAGTTTTGCTGCATTGATATGGGAGAAAGGAATAAATTAATGTTTGCTGTAGATATGTATGAATCTGTTTTTCCAGAATCCGTCAAGGGACATGTGAGTGACATTGAAAATCTTCTTCAAACACAAACTGTGCTATACCAATTTCATTGAGATACATCGAAAAATGTTCACCACCGTTTTTCATGAGCCATGAATGGGATTCCACACGTCACCCTCTAGTCTACTCGTACTGTCTCTTCTTAATCTCCTAGACCCATTTGATAGAGTTTCCTAGACTATTCCCAACGGTTCAGAGGTATTACGTGATGGGAATCTCGAACTGGAAATCTACATCATATTGTAGTTGAGCTTCGTGCCTGCATAGGCCAGTACAGGCAGTATAGTTAGTCCAGTAAAGTAAAACATAATAGAACGGCCGTGCTTGCAGAGATTCGAGTAATTCTGAATTTTTACGCTTGGCTTCCATGCATGATCTATGAAATCAAATCAGTTTGACTATTTTGACAGATACTTCCTAAAACGACATCTTCATGGCTTATTTTTTCATTCGGAAAAACTCCTCTCTCACACTTCGAGACTACGAACACCTGAATTGACTTATACAAAATCATAGCCATTGCATCTTGAGGAAAATGAAGTGACCCAAAAGAGCAACAAATCCAACACCAAAGAGTTTCAACTCGAAATATTGATGTTGAAACTAGGAACTTTAGGAATGAAGATATTGTCACTTTGTGTGCTCCTTCCAGATCTCCGTAAAAAGCATATCGATTGGGGCCTGGGTTTTCAGGCATCTTGGCTCTATCTTAGTCTGTTCCACAACACCACCTCAAAAGCCAGACCTACCCCGGTACGAACCATGATAATCACATATACTTCACCTCAGACAACGTTGGAAATGAAGTCGTGCCAACTACCACAGGGCGCAAACCACGTCATCCCGCGAGAACGCCCTATGCAGCATAATCTCACCCCATCAATCAAATTGTATTCCTGGATCTGACTCGACGTTTCATTAGATTACGCACAACAGTCAAGCAAGTACAAGCTGTGTAATTCAATTACCTGCTCGAAGTTAACAATGGACTGGCACAATGGGGGGTTTCCGTTCGAAAACGTTATGTATTTGTAATCAATCATGGGGAAAATGGGGGCGAGATGTCGACATGAGAATTTCCCGCATCCAGATTTTGTCGGGTTCGTTCGGATTAGATGGGCGAAAGTGATGAGGAAGAGGTGCGGTAGAAGAGACAGGAGCTCACAGTAGGCTAGGTTATATTTCTCGTGGTCAATCAATGTCAAAGAGCTCTTGAATAGAATAAAATAGAATAGAATAGTTTATTGGCTACGTGATACATTTTTACAAATATTTGTAGCAAGTCAGAACACAAAAGTTATAAAATATATCGTCATATATACAAATATAACAATAAATATCAAAATGTTTGTTAAAAACGAACAATCACAATAATAAAAATGATTAAACAATAAAACATCAAGCAACTAATGTTAAAAATGAGAACAATCGTTACTCAATTGAAGTCACACGAATTATCTATGTTATAACATATATTCTTCTGTGGAATAAAAACAATGATTCAAAAAAAATGACTTCATTTTTTGCTTGAAACAGTACAAACTGAGTTGTCGTATGTGACATGGTAATTTGTTATAGAATTTCAAATTCAATGAATTCTTCTGTGAGGTATTTAGTCTGAATCTCTCAGCTCTTATCAGATTTCCTGATCTCGTTGGATATTCATGTTGTTGCGATTGTAAAATGTAGTTTGATCTATTTTTATGAATTTCAATCAATGTTCCATATAAAAAAGCTGAAGGAAGCGGCATAATTTTGAGTTGAATGAAAAGTGGGCGACAATGATCTCTAAAGTTGACATTAGATATAAGACGAATAACTTTTTTTGCAAAACAAAAATTTTTCTGGAATGACAAGAATCCCCCCACAACACTATGCCATAATATACCATGTGAGTATGGAAGAGTCCGTAGTAAGAAGATTTAACTGCTCTGATACCGGCGAATTCTTCGATTCTACGAATCATAAATATATACACTAGATAATTTCTTGGCCAGTTTGTCAACGTGACATGACCAGTTCAATCTATCGTCTATATGGATCCCAAGTAGCTTGACAGTTTTACCAGAGATTAAATTAGTGTTTGTGGAGATCATAAGATTTTGATTTTTACCCTCATTAAGAAGAAGTCTATTTGAAGCAAATCAGTTACTAGCAGACTTCATGTTGGCGTTGTTCTTGAGTACTTCCCAGAAACTTGGATTTCTATTTTGTGCGAAGAAATACGTCAGCTTCTAATGATCTAGTAGGATCAGGTACGACCTGACCTGTCTTGGAATATAGTTTTCATGTGTGAGGTTCGGCACCAAAACATTCATTGAGGCTTCTCGATTCTATTCACAGAAAGGCAATCCAATTTTTTATTTTCATGCATGGTAGAATTTTCTGAAAATTCTGAAATAATTTCTTACAATTCGCAATAATTGAGAAATTTTTATTTTCAAATTTTCTAATGTTATGAAACACTGGAAAAGTTTGCATTAATATTTTCATTATAGCTCCTGAACCGTACAAGTAAAAGAAAAACTTCAACAAGCTGTTAAATGAAACAACATTAATTATATTATTATTCCTGTTTCATTATATGTCAGTGACGGCAAAAAAAAATTCTGAAGGGTTCAACAAGACTCACTTTGAAAAAAAGAGGGCTATATGAATTATTTAGAAATGTTTTAGTAGGTCTCGTGGGTACTATCAAATGGATTGTACTTGCCTAATTTAAATTGATTGTTTTCGGAAATGTCGAAGTTCACCCAAAGAAATCTTGAAAAAATGTATTTTGATCACCCCGTATCTCGAAAAAGTATCACCTCTCGAAGTTTGTAAACGTACTTTATCAACACCCTGTATATTATTGAAGCCGAAAATAATAATGAGCAGCTTCTCGAACGCATCTCAGTTATCAGAATCCAATTACTTCCCGAAGTGGATCGCTCCCAGTAGGCTGGCATTGAGGTGGTTAGTTTTGATTGAGTTCGTGATATATAGAGAGGATTGCGATCCAATTATGGTCGGAGAATCCGTTTGTGATATGGGGACACGGAACGTGTTGATGTCGTTGATGAATTATTCGGCGTTTTAGCCCTTTGATCGCCGAATACAAATTGTTAGTGTCGGTGTCAATTTGTAGGTCGGTCGTACAAAGTGTGGTTGGGCTGGAGAGTCATTTGGGTCCATGTGTTTTACATTGATTTCAATTGATTAGTTCTGAATGAACGATGAGTTTGACAAAATGGTCAAGGCTTTCGCGGCCGGGGTTTCCAGTATTACTACTTTTCTTCGGGATTGAAGGCCGTAGTTCTTTGGAATTTCTTTCCGACGTTTCTCCAGCGCGAGTGGCTAGCTTCTTCAGAGGCTTCATCTTGACTATTATTATTATTATGAGTTTAGTCCTCGGAATAATAGTCAAGAAGAAACCTCTGAAGAAGCTAGTCACTCGCGCTAGCGATACGTCAGGAAGAAATTCCGAAGAACGACGGCCTTCAATCCCGAAGAGGAGTAGTAATACTGGAAACGATGAGTTCGGAACCTTTGGTGTAAAATTCGAAACTTCTCTGAGAGATAAATCACCCTAACACCAAAATGATATTTCTGCACTCGACGCGCATTTCGCTAACAAGGTTAGCATCATCAGGAGAGAAAAATTGATACTGAATCTAAAGACTAAGGTTAGTTGTTCATACACCTAGTTTTCCGGTCCGATATGTACTTTTTTGGGATGGCTGCACTGCGATTTGTTGTCTGAAGGTTGATAACTTTTCCTTTGAAAACAAAATAAATACGACAATGAAAGGAGAGTGATTAGGTACGTAGCTGAGGTGAACGGTTTCAACCCAGAGATAGTTGATAAGATAATCAGAAAATATAAATTCAGGGAAACACTTCGTAAATCTTCGTCTTTTCAAAAAGATGACAGAAATGAAAAGTTTATAGTAATCCCATATGATCCTCAATACACTAGAGGACTTCAACAGATATTTGATAAAGTGAATATGGAACTTGCATATAAAAATTTACGAAATCAGTTGTCTAGATTGCAACAACAAATACATCGGCCAGAGCCGACGAGCTATCAAAACCAGTTTCACGGAGCATTGTGCACACATGAAATACGGAAGGGTAGAAAAATCCAGTGTCACCCAACACGTTGTAGGCAATGACCACAAAAATGGTGAAAGCAATATTAAACTGATCAAGCATGTGCATGACACAAAACTAATCGATGCATGTGAGAGTCTAGAAATAGCAAAATGTAAAAACAGCATGAATGGTGACAAGGGACCTATCCCTTTCAGCCCACTTCTCAATCTATTGTTGAGAAAGTAATCATGTTCGGTAAACATTTGTAATTCGAAATTTTGATATGATCGGCAATCGAACACAGGATCAACGTCACCTACCTGGATTTCCAAATCCTGTTTGGCAGATTTTCCTCGTGTGTCGATCTTCAAATTTCTTGGAGAGTGGACTGTATAATAGGTTCGTAGTTGCACAGTGGAGATTTTCACGAGACGAGCGATTGTTTTTGTGAGAGAGAATAAACCGTATCATGCACAGCAAAGTCAGTACCGAAACCGATTGATTCTTTTGCTCAACTGCCATCTTCTCAGTAGGCGCGTATACCGGGTGTTTGATTGGTAATTAAATGATACACGCGTACAAAGAGAAAATTTAAAACAATATCAATTGAATAATAGGATGATCATTATCATGATAAATTGTTGATATTGGGTTTCTTATATGAAATATTAAGATGAGAGAAAAAAAAATATAACTAATTAAATCTAGAAATATTAAATCTATATTTAAAGCGGGGCTTTAACATTACCGCCCACTAAAACACCATTAGAGGTGTTTTAAACAGATGGTACGGGTAAGGGGCACAATTTAACCAGGGGTCTCTGCATGAGACCCTGGTTGGTACGGACAGTCGCTACTCTGACGATACCATCAGCACCAGGATGAGTTTTGACTACGCGCGCTAAGCGCCATTGCATTGGGGGAGTTAATTCATTCTTGATGATCACTAATTCTCCAGGAGATAGAGTTTTTTCATTCTTAGTCCACTTTTGACGTTGTTGTAAAGTATGGAGGTATTCAGTATTCCACCTTTTCCAGATGTCCTGTTGTAACCTTTGAACGAGTTGCCAACGATTCAGATGATTTATTTTGAGATGAGACAAATCAGGATCTGGAATTGCTGTGGGAGGAGCTAGTGTCAGAAAATGACCTGGTGTCAAAACAGAAAGATCGTTAGGATCGCTGCTTTGGGGACAGAGTGGTCTTGAATTGAGTATGGCTTCAATTTGGGTCAACAAAGTATAAAACTCTTCATAAGTCAGTATTTGGTTTCCCATAGTGCGATATAAGTGGGATTTCACAGATTTTATTCCTGCTTCACTCAATCCATTAAAATGAGGGGACGAAGGTGCATTGAACGAAAATTTTATGTGTTCGTTTTCAGCGGCTTGTTTCATATATTCAGAGAGAATACGTGAGGCACCAATGAAATTTGTGCCACAGTCAGAAGTAATATTTGAACAATGTCCACGACGACTTACGAATCTCCGCAGAGCAGCAATGAAAGCTTCTGCCGAGAGGTCTGACGCCAGTTCTAGATGGACAGCCTTGGTGACGGAGCAAATAAATAGACAGATATATGCCTTCTGAGATTTTATACCGCGGCTTTTACCCAGGGTGATATTGAAGGGTCCACCATAATCGACTCCTACACTTTGAAAAGGTTTCAATTGGTTGACTCGGGAGGGGGGTAATCTACCCATATAAGGTTCGAGAGGGGTAGGATTGACTCTGAAACAAACCGTGCACTTGGATAGTACATGACGTATAGTTCGTTTGGGTGATAAAATCCAAAATTTTTGTGATAGCAAATAATGAAGTGTCTGCATACCAGCATGTAAATACCTTTTATGAGCATTCTCTATAATGAGATATGTGAAGCGATGTTTGCTGGGGAGTATGGCAGGGTGCTTCTGTTCATAAAGCAAACCAGAATAATGTAGTCGACCGCCCACTCTGAGGAGACCATCTTGACTAATGAAGGGGCTCAGTTTTCGAAAAGGTTTCGATAAGGGGAGAGTTTTTTTTAGATGGGAAATTTCCTGTTCGAATGATGAGTATTGAACACTTTTAACCATGACAAGGAGAGCATTATCCAGTTCTTCAGTAGTGAATGAGTTGTGGGTTATTTTGGCATTTTTATTTTTGATATTATGCGAAAAACGATGGCAATACGCGAGAATCCTATTGATTTTAGTTAGTGAAGAAAACCTATTTAAAAGTGCATCGAGCGTATCAAGAGAAGTAAGAGATGTTAGAGAAATTATTCTTTCCTCTTCATGAATTTGGGGAGGATTACTAACCTCATTCGGAACCGGCCAATCCTTACAAGGTGTTTTCAACCATGAGGGTCCTGTGTACCACATGTGGTGATCCACCAAGTCTCCGGGTAAAAGCCCCCGTGATGCGCAGTCTGCTGGGTTATCGGCAGAGCGCACATGGTACCAGTTATCAGGAGAAATATTATCCTGAATTAAACTTACTCTGTTGCTCACGAAAGTTTTCCAACGATGGGCAGAGGATTTGATCCAGGACAAAGCAACCATGGAGTCGGTCCACGCGAAAATCTTGTGAAAAACAATCTTTTCGACATAAGTGCTCATCACATAGGCCATGAGAGTGGACAATAATGTTGCAGCGCAAAGCTCCAATCGTGGAATGCAGATTCTTTTCAGAGGTGCGACTTTAGATTTGGCACAAATGAGGTGTATTCTGATTGTACCATCAGGAAAAATAAATCTGAAATAGACTACAGCTGCATATCCAAGCTCAGAGCTATCAGAAAATCCGTGTATCTCGCAGGTATCGTATTTATCACTGGTAAATGGGCGAGGAATATTTATTTGAGAGAGACAAGGCAATTGGGATTTTAATTTTTCCCATTTCCTAACAATTTCAGGGGGAGCTTCCGCATCCCATTCAAGACCAAGAGTCCATAAAAATTGTATGAGGTGTTTGACAAAAAATACAAGGGGGGTGAGAAATCCTAAAGGATCAAATATGCGGGCGATTTGTGACAATATGTTTCTTTTAGTGCAAGGAGCGTCACAGACTTCAATATTATATGAGAAAAAATCCGAAGTGGGCTGCCATTTCAGGCCAAGAATTTTGATCGCTGTATCATCAGAGTCGAATGATAAAGATGTTTGTTGACATTCAGATGAAGGGGAATTTTCTAGGAGAGCTGGGTGATTACTCGCCCACTTGCGAAGATGAAAACCACCACTTTTCAGCAAACTGATTAACTCAAATTGAATGAGTTTCAGGTTTTCAAGTGAGTCACTTCCAAAAATGACATCATCAATATAAGTATTTTCAAGAAGAGCTTGAGCACCACGCGGAAAATTCGACTTTTCATCTTGGGATAATTGGGAGAGTACGCGAATGGCAAGAAACGGGCTGGAGGAGATTCCAAAACTCACGGTTCGAAGTTTGAAATCTTGTACACGTTCCTCAGGATTGAACCTCCACAAAATGCGCTGATAATCTTGATGATGCGCTTCCACGAAAATTCTCAAAAACATCTGTTTGATATCAGCTGTGCATACAAAAGCGTGCAATCGAAACTTGAGAAGAAGAGTAACAATATCTGATTGAAGTTTTCTTCCTGTCAGAAGAGTATCATTCAAGGAGGGGCCTTGGGGAGATTTAGCGGAGGCGTCAAATACCACCCTGAGTTTGGTGGTTGTACTATTTGGACTTATCACGCAATGATGAGGAATGTAAAACATTTTTCCAAAAGACGTGGGGGGTGGTACTGCTTCCATATATTCATTTTGGAGATAATCTCTCATGAAATTAGAGTAAAAAAGATGGAGAGTGGGGTTTTTCAAGAGTTTAGCTTCCAACGAATAAAAACGTCGTAAGGCTTGAGTACGAGTGTCAGAAAAGTGAGGTTCCGGCCCTTTGAACGGTAACGAAACTACATATCTTCCTGATGGTTCACGTCTGAAAGTTTTCAAAAAAATATTCTCACATTCTATCTCTTCGGGAGAGAGTATTGAACAATTTGGAATTTCTTCCAACTGCCAAAATTTTTTCAGAGTTGTATCTAAAGGACAGTTACATGAAGAAAAGAGGGAGTTGACGTTGGCAGGTCGGATGTTACTTGTTTTTCCCATTATTATCCAACCAAAAATTGTATTCAAAGCAACGGGCTCTGATGGCCTTCCCGTCAGCTTTCCATCTTGCAGAATGCCAGGGAAAACATCAGCACCTAGAAGCATATCAATAGAGTCGGGAATATTGAAGTGATTGTCGGCCAATCGTATCCTAGCTAAATGAGACCAATTTTCAATGGATATGTGAGAAGTGGGCATGGCAGGGCAAATTTTAGGTATGACAGCCGCATCGACGTTGAGAACTGGGAGGAAACGACCCTGAGGACGGAGAGTACAAGTTATGAAACTTGATGACATGGAGGACATGTTACCTAATCCATTTATAGAGAGTGGCAATTTAAACCGGGGCAAGCCTAGCCTATTTGCCCACCTTTCGGTTATGAAACTGGCTTGACTTCCAGAGTCGAGTAAAATTCGGATTTTGTGATAATTTCCGCGGATATCCAACACTTCTACTTGTGCAGTAGAGAGGAGTACAGTAGGATATGTAGGAACGACACTTGTCATGGAGTTTATGTGAGTAGGTGGGGGGGTATCCTGTGAACCCTCTTCAGAAGTATGACTTAGAGATTGGTCACCAGAACCTGAGCTGGGAGTAACATTGGATGTGAAATGCAGCATGGTGTGGTGAGAGGACTGTTTACATATTTTACAATGGGATTTAGAAGTGCAATCTCGGGGTGTATGTTTGGTTCCCAAACATCGAGTACACCATCTGTTTTGTTTAACAAACTCATATCTATCTTTTGGTGACTTGGCAGAAAAGGAAGAGCACATATAAATCGTATGATTTGAATCACAAACAGGACATCTATACTTTGTATTTGTCAAAAAAGTGGCAGAAGAAGGAGGTACACTTGGTTTATTACAATTTTTATTTGGTGAAAAGCTATTCACTTTATGAGATTTTGGAAATTTGATAGAGTCAATCGCCAAGCACTGCTTTTCTAAGAATTTGAGTAATATATCATACCTAGGTATATCTGTTGATGCATTTTCTAGTTCGAAACGTTGAAGTGTTTCCGAATCAAGTTTTTTAGAGAGAATGTGGAAAAGTATGAAATCCCAACTCTTCACAGGAAATCCCAAATTTTCCAAAGCTTGCAGATTATCTGAGAAAATATCCAATAACTGTCTAAGCTGACGGAATGAATCCGAGTTGAGTTTTGGGGCTCTATTTATTTCTTCCCAATGGAATGTGGATAAGAGTCTTTTATTTTGAAATCTTGAATTCAAATTCTCAAAAGCAATTCTGTAATTTTCATTCGAGAGGGGTATATTTTTTATTACTGTGAAAGCTTCACCTGTAACAACCGTCAACAAATACTGAAACTTCTCAATATCCGGGAGAGACTTTTGTGGATGAGAGAATTATAAAGACCAATGAAAGTTGGCCAAAGTTTCAAATTTCCATCAAATATAGGTGCATTGATCTTTGGTAACTTAACATTACTCTGAGAAGAGCTGGGTTCAGGTTTTTCATCATTTGAGAAGAGATCACAGAAAATGCATTGTATTCGGAAATACTGTTTATCAACTTCCTGACGAAATTCTTTTTCAGCGTCGAAATCAGGCTCATCCTGTAAAGTTACGAGTTGTGTGACTGAAACATGTTGCTCATTGAACTCTTCATACACTTTATCCAAACCAGAGCATCTTACTTTGAAAATTTTATGAAAAGATCCGTCATCTACCGCAGAGAGTGCTATCTGATAAACTTCCTCGATTCTATTTGCCGCAATATCACGACAGGCTCGATATTGTTTCAATTGTTTTTGTTGAGCTGCCGCCATTATCAAAGCAAATATTTATCGAGGAGACTTTGAAAAGGCAATAATATAATCAAGTATAAAGTTGATAATAATAACGTAATTCTGCTAGAAATAGTGTTCAGCAAGAATATGACGCAGTGTAAATTATTCGGCTATAAGTCAAATAATATATTTATCAAATTCCAATATAAATGGTGCGAAATAAATATTCAGAGCAGCGACCATCGGTTCACTAACGGAGCGCAAAAAATGTCATTAAAAAACAGTGGTCGGCTTTCGGAACTGAACAAAAACAAGAGAGAACGGGAAATGGTTTAAATTATGAGAAAATGAGTTGAGATTATATGAAGCAAATTAATTATACAATTTATTACAATGAGAATGATCACCACTATACAAAATCCGGTTCGAACGGGACCAAAAAATGTTCGGTAAACATTTGTAATTCGAAATTTTGATATGATCGGCAATCAAACACAGGATCAACGGCACCTACCTGGATTTCCAAATCCTGTTTGGCAGATTTTCCTCGTGTGTCGATCTTCAAATTTCTTGGAGAGTGGACTGTATAATAGGTTCGTAGTTGCACAGTGGAGATTTTCACGAGACGAGCGATTGTTTTTGTGAGAGAGAATAAACCGTATCATGCACAGCAAAGTCAGTACCGAAACCGATTGATTCTTTTGCTCAACTGCCATCTTCTCAGTAGGCGCGTATACCGGGTGTTTGATTGGTAATTAAATGATACACGCGTACAAAGAGAAAATTTAAAACAATATCAATTGAATAATAGGATGATCATTATCATGATAAATTGTTGATATTGGGTTTCTTATATGAAATATTAAGATGAGAGAAAAAAAAATATAACTAATTAAATCTAGAAATATTAAATCTATATTTAAAGCGGGGCTTTAACAAATCAGAATAATCAATAATTACAGATGACGGACCAAAAAACTTTGCAGGTAGTGACTGCACTAGTTCATTATCAAGAAATTAATTAGAATACGTAGCAGTAACAAACAAAGTCCATATTGGACTGGAAAACTTCAGGTATATAAACAACTAACCCTAGTCTTTAGATTCAGTATCTAACCTTGCTAGCGAAACGCGCGTCGAGTGCAAAATTATCGGTTTGGTGTTGGAGTTATTGATCTCTAGGAAAAGTTGCATTATTTTTGGTTCGTTCCATTCAATTGACACTGGAGTCCATTCACGTGGACAATTAGTCTTCCCGTTTGTATTGGCTGGCTTTTAGGGTAATTTCCGATGAAACTTGAGTTGTTACAAAAATTGATTTCGAGCAAATCTATAAAAACTGATACTATAGCGGGTGTTTCAAGAGTTGAGTCATTCATTTCAACAGCTTGTAGAACTTGTTAAAAGAAGTTGATAAACCATAAATCACCTACATGAAAGTTGCATCACAAGAAAGTTAGTCTTCGATATGAACAATTATTGAAATCATCATTATCATGTTGAATTGATACCGTTTCTACCAATAGTGTTGTACCCAAGTATTTGATCTATTTTTCGACCTGCTCGCGCCCCAGATTTAACGCCTCGCGATTTTTTTTGTAGGACTAGTTGGTAGAGTTGGGGTATTATAAATGATTGAATGACATGAAACTTACTTATCATGATGAAGCAGTTAATACTCTGAAAGAAATTCAACGGTGTATTGAAAAAGTTTCTGATTCCATGCATGGACACCAGGATTTTATTTTCGAAGCTTGTGAAGAGTCGTGGATTCGCCGAGCAAGATTATGCGTCAATGGAACAAATGGGAAAAATTTTGATCATTTTTTGTGGAAACGGTATCTATTCAACATAATAATGATGTTTTTTCAAGGATTGTTGATAATGTAAACTAGCTTTTCTTCGTGGTTTTATGGATTTCTAACCTACCACAATCTGAAAAAAGTAGGTATTAATATTGGAATCTATGCAAGTGTAGAGGGGTAGTTTCCGAAACGTTAACGATAAGTATTTTCATGAATTTATTAGTTTCTACATTTTTTTGATAGTCAAAATTCAGTTATACGAGAATTTGTCGACGAACTGACTTTTTCTATCCTAAAGGAACTGCTTTTAATTTTACGCAGCAACTTCTCGGAGTAGATAGAAGCAACCCTTTTACAATTGTATATATTTCAACATGAATACCTATTTTTTCAGATTTTGGTGGGTTACAAACCCAAAAAACTACATAGACGGTATATTCACCACAAAATAATTACCTTTGAACGATAAACTAGCTCTCTTTTTATGCAACTTTTATATAGGTGATGTATCAACTTCTTTTGATTAGTTTCTACAAGCTCTTATAATGAAATACTCAACAATAAAAACATCCTGTATAGATAACAGAAATTTCACATTCATGCAAGACAGATGATGTTATAATAGTAGGGGAGCCCACGATGCTAAATCGGGATTTACTCGAGCGTCATAGAGACCTATTGGGATGCGAAGCTTAGATGATAAAAACGAAAAATGTTATATAATGTATACCTTTTCATCGGTGGGGAGAGCGACTATAGATTTTCAAATATGAAAAAAAAATATTGCATGGACATACTCGAGCGCGTCATATTGATATCATCTATGTCTTACATATTTTCAAATATGTACGTATGTTAATCTGATTGTTTTCATGATGGAGATGGTCGTACGTAAGGGTTGAAAATGAAAAAAAAAAATTTTTTTCTAGCGCTCCAGATTTTCTGACGGTTTGGATGCGGTTCGGATGTGACGCAGACTCGCGGCCGTTATTAGAATGTGAAAAAAAAATCATCATTTTGAGATACACAAGCGCGTCAGATTGAGATATATATGGTTCATATTTTCGGCCTAGACGTTGCAGTCTCATAATCTAACGATTATCTGGAGGGATTCGCCTATTCCGTCAATTTGATTTTTTTTTTCAAATCATTGAACTCAAATAATTGAAAAGCTCAGGAAAAAACATGCCAATAGAAAATTGTATATTTTTTAGTAGAATACTTGTATTTATAAGAAAATAATTATAAGCAATTGAATTTTTAAAATTTTTTAACGTTGGATATTCGTTGTCAACAATATCATGCCACGAACGAGTCCGTGTGATGAACTGTCATGGCGTCATGGCAATAGAAACCAAAGTGGGGACGGAGTGAGAGAGCAATAGATAAAGAAAGATTGAGAAAGAAATGGAAACGCGGAGAGGGGAATATAGGCATCACGTATCTGCACGCATTAAACTTCATCGATGAATTTTTATTATTTAGGCTTGTAGAAATTGTCAGATTATATATTTTTTGAGATCCTTGAACTATTCCCTCCGAACAATAAAAATAGCCCCGCTCAAGAATGTCGAGATAACGTTTTATTTACAACTTTGTAGCCCTCCTCCTTCTTTTGGTCACTCAGATTAGTGGAATATACACGTTTCAGGATATAACTAACTCACACTACCTTAATCTGACGCGCTCGAGATTTTCAGATGATCATTTTTCTTTACCAATCTGATCCTTTATCCTTGAAGGACAGCCATATATATAGGGCTCATATTTGGTGGAAGTACTTAACCGGGTACAAGGTATCCCTTGTATATTAATCTGCCGCGCTTTAGTAAATCCCGAAATCCCCGCTTGGGCTCTCCTATTATAAGGACGAGCCTGAATCGGTTTCCAACCAGTTTGGTCAAATCAATATCAGATTATTGAAAGCTCTACCGCCCTGCCATGATTTAGTTTTATCATCCATTCAACTTATTTCAGGAGACTATTCACGTTCCTTACATAAGTCGGAGACAAAGTTCCATGTAGAACATTCACGGGATTTCCCTAAGGCGGTTCCAAAAATAACATCTCGCCATTCTCGTTTATGATCGAATCCACCTGCGAAATAACGAATCCGGAAATAGATTCCGAATTCTAAATAAGTAACTAGTTCGTGACTGTCCCGGTCGATGAAGAACGGGGAAGTTCCAGGAAAGAGTCATTTAGAATTCACAAATAACGACACAATTAGAATATGGTGGAGTAGAGATAGCAGAGTTGGACCGAGTTGTGGATTCAATTAATCTATGTATATGGAAGAATCCCTTCAAAATTCGGGTATGCAGTCAACAAGGAGATGGAAATAAACTCTTTATTCTGTTCAAGCTTCAGAGTCTTTATTAGCTCTTCATTGGGAACTGAAAATGAGATTAATAGTCCTTTTAACTGGTAATAAAACATTATATAAAATTTTAATAAAAAACTATGGATTAACTCACAATTTAAAACGAGGAATGAAGATGTGGGAGAAGTTGCTTTTCCTAACGGACATTGGAAACCATATCGTAAAAATTCACATTACGGTTTCCAATATTCAATTTTCAAGTGAAAAAGACAACTAACCTCATTTTCAGTTCCTATATAGCTATTAAAGACTCGAAAGCTTGAACAGAATAAAAAGTTTATTTCCATCTTCATGTTGACTGCATACTCGAATTATAAAAAAATACTCCTTCTTTAGTCGCTCAGGAGAAGGAAATTGGTATCAATTGCTAACCATGTTAGCGAAACGCGCGTCGAGTGCAAAAATATCAGTTTGATGTTAGGGTAATTGATCTCTAGGAAATGTTTCAACAATCTGACCAATCAACCTCCTTACGTATTGCTATTAACCACCACACCTGGATGGGAAGTAAGACGAGGGATCTGAATAAGTAATTTTCTCCTTTTATTTTCAGGGGTAATATAATAAGTGGTATGATTATTACCGATAATTTTTTGGAATATTAATGAATTGCAATCCCAAAGCTGAAAATATTTTCTTGCATTGGGATTGCCAATGAATTGATATTCCAAAAAATTATAGGTTATTAATCATACCACTAATTATATTTAGGACGACGATATAACCCCCGTTTGAGCAAAAATTGTTGAATTGCCTGGTAATTGATTCTTTATTTCTGGCCGTATTCAAGGGAATACTCTTTTCCACTGCTTCATCTATGATACCAATCGCCATTTGTCCCCAACGATCGCTCATATTGATTAAGAAATATAATTAATCAAAACACATAGATTTGACGTTTATAATTTAAATCATTATTTTCACTTGACAGCTAGTAAAACAAAAACAAAGCAGGTTTATCACCGTGAAAATACAGCGATAAGCTATATTTTCACTGTTATTCGGATTCTATTGGCTGAATTTCAAAATTTGAAATAGACTGATTGGTTGTTAAGCAAGGAGATATATTGTCAAAATAATACTTCCAGTAGACAGATGCCTATATACAGGTGTATATAATTGATAAAATACTGAAAAATTGTACTAATTGCTAAATAAAGTGCTGAACAAGTAGGACACAATATGGTTGGGAAAGGACAATGAAAATGATATTGTGAGTCAGGTACAGCTACCTGAAATGTTATATTAGATCGTGATACAGATCGTGGTTGGTACGTTGTAATCGATCAGAGATAGTAAAGAGGACGAATCAATATGGTAATGAATAATTTTTTATGAGTCGGTCAACTCTCGCTGCTTTTGATGAAACTGAATTGAATTGTCGTCTTACCTATGAAACTGTAAGTTTTATGAACAGTCGGACCAAATAATGGAAAGAGAAATAAATATTCTAGTAGGAAATTCGAAAGGGTAACATGCAATCGAAGCTCGTATTGTGGTTTGGTTTGTCAATTCGTGAAGGGATGTCTATGGTAGTAGAAACGTCGAACAGTTGAACATTTTGCACTTGGAATAATTTCCGAAAGAACTTTTTTCTATATTCCAATAGCCATGAAAAAAATTTCAGCAATAGATTTTGTTGTTGGGTTTTATTCCATTCTACTCTCCTCATTTCATATGCTCAAATTGTATCAAGACCACGTGAATGCCATCGTTTGGAGGTGGCACAAATTTGTTAATACCTGGCCGGTTTAATAAGAGTTGTTTTTTGTATGAAATATACTACTTCCAATTTTGGTTCTTTTTTGTATCTGTCATATTTCCAGTTATAACACCGTCTTCAAAATTAAGAAAAACACATCACAATATTATATGTTACATTATCGTAATATGTTACTTTAACATGTATTATATAGGGATGTTTTAGTGAAATTACATAACAATGTTACAATATTAAAAATGATATGTTGATGCAATGTCACTGCAACGTAACAGATTCATGATTCATATAGTATATAATTGTTGTGCTATAACATTATCGAAACATTTACCAACAACGTATATGTTCACACAATATAATGCTTTTTTCACATAACAGTCATAGCTCATTTGATAACTGAGTTATATTCATCTGTGATGTATAGATAACATTAAGTGGTTATGTTTTTTGGCACAATCACGCCATAGTTTCACGTATGGGTCTGAAATATATATGGATAAACATGAGAGAATTTATATTGAAATAATAAACGAATATAACAAAAATGAATATATAGGAATTCTAGAGACGAAAAATGAAATTATTACTCGAAGAGAAGCCTAGAGATTGATGTTGCATAATTTTCCATCAGTTTTTTTCTCTGCTCAGAAAACCTCTGCCACTGTTTCGTGAAAGGTTCTTCCGGTGAGGTCCGGAAAACAGTTATTACCTGCATCTAAAAATCATTAATAAAAAAAGATATGAGGTATCACATGCTTTATTTTTCAGCGTATAACACATATCTCAACTCGAAACGCGAGGTTCTCCTTTCTTTCGGAATTTGTGGGCGATTCACAGTTCACATAACCTATAGAGTTCCGCTTCCGCCGTGGTAGTGAGCAGACGTGTCTGCTCACATAGATGGTACGAGGATGCCGCGTGGAGTCGGGACTCCATTTTGTGTTTGTGATAGTCGTGTTTTTGACCTAATTGTTTTAACTTAATTATACACCCTCTTCTCTTCACGCGAGTAACCAGGCTCGATGCCACCGGATGTGGCGGAGGGAGGGTGGAGTGTGCACAGTCTATTTTTTTTGTAATTATTTATACTTGCCAAGCAATAACGGGAGCGAGCATGGGACATCCCAGACGCGCTTAGTTAGCGCACTCGTTCCTATCTTATATAATCATTACGTGACGTTGGGTATATGTCCAAGGACGCACCCATTAACGCAATAACCAAACCAACCATAACCTATATATTCCACCTACTTTTTTGTACATACTACGACACAGAATAAATAACTACTATACAGAAGTAAAAGGGTAACCTAACCTTTAATTAGGTCAAAAATATTCAGCCATGATTATTGCATATATGAGTAGTTGTTACATCACATAAACGTTGATACTCACCTGTATGATAATATTGCATGTTATAAAGTGAGAACACATTTTTTTGTTGTTACAGAGTATCACATTACATACAACTTATCCAATCCATCTTGGCAAAGAACTAATGGCTTTTATGCCCAGCAATCTCTGTGAAAAAAAGTGACGATGAAAAACACCTATTATAAGTGTTCACTGGGTTGAAATTCATTACTAGTAGGTGTTCTTTCTTTCTTCATGGTCTTCCTCAGTGTGCAACTGGAAAAATAGCTGAGTTTGTGCCAGGATGGATTGGATAAGCTATACATATATTGAAATAATATTCCATATACATAACATATACGTAACAACGTGAATATTGCAATGTAATCCGAGAAAAATGTTTTTAATGTTATTGTAATTTTTCAAGTTTATGTTTATTCCAAATTTTCAAGCACATCCTTTTTTCCATTCATCCATGTTCTGTCAGCGTTGACCCCACCATTACATAAAGAACAGACAAGAGATCCTGCTCAAAATTTCAAACATTTTTCTTGCATTCATTCTTATTCGGGTAATACATTTTTCCATTGTATTTCTTATATCATCCGAGCTCGAGACAAAAAATATTTCTTTGTTCTGTCAACTGCTCGGGGCGATATTTATGATAGCGCCTGCGACGCGATAAAGAGGGATGAAACGCAATCCCCTAACATGAAAGATTGTGGGGTTATTCTTATTGCGGGCGTGATAGAAGATATCACAAGTACGCTTCATTTCCGTTGTTCTGGGAATATTTCACCGAATTTGAAATGTGGAGGTGATGATGATTCAAAGTAGATTTCCTGGGTTCCTGAGTTGAGCAGAGAATGGTAGTTTTCAGGACTGGACTAGATTGAAGTTCCGAAAATTTTTCGTTGAAAACTACTGAAATCTGCTAATGAATTAGTATTTTCTCTCAGAGGGAAGAAACTTGCAAACTCTTCTTTGATTGAAAAAGAGATGGAGTACTAATAGTTTCGACGAGAATGGTATTATGAAACGATTACGATTATGATGACACACAAATTGGATTATTCAATTATAATAGTAATCGAAATGAGAACTGGGTTTTCGCTGATTTCCTTTGCTTGCGTTTATGCTAATTTGGCTATATTTCCAACATTATTTTTTTTTATTTTTTCATTTTTCATAAAATTCAATTCAATAAGGAGTTGAAAGCATTTTTTCTTCGCAGTTTTCTGGGTTTGTAACTTACCACAAATACCACAATATAAAAAGATAAGTATTAATATTGGGATCTATACAAATGTAGAATTCTATCATGACAAGTTGCTGCGTAGTTTGAAGAGAACAGTTCCTTTTCGATAGAATAATACCTATATTATATATATATATATATATATATATATATATATATATATATATATATATATATATATATATATATATATATGTGAGAAGGTTAGACGACTGTCTAAGTTAAAGAAGAATCCTTTTAATATTCGGAATTGGAAAAAGTGAACTCTTTATTCTGTTCAAGCTTTCGAGTCTTTATTGGCTCTTCATCAGGAACTCTACAATGAATTAGGTAAGAATAGAAAAGTTTTTTAACATGTGCTTACTTACGAATGTGAGGTTAATAATCCTTTTTTAATAAAAACATAAAGGACAACATATCACAAACACATCAACCTAATGGTACAAATATAATATAAAACTTTAATTAAAAGATATGATCAATCATACATGTAAAAGAATTGAAAAATGGGAGAAGTTGTTTCTCCTAACGGGCTTTGGAAACCATATTTGTAATTTTAACGGAAATGATGTGAGAAAGAAGGGAATGAAGTTGACAAGTGACCAATGATTACAGTTTCCTGTGACCTTGTTGCCAACACACAATGAAAATGAAAGTGAAATCACCAACTACACAGGAGTACCAAATGTAGAGTTGTTATTATTACTGCCCAGTAGGGGGCGACTTAGTGAATATGAGTAGATGATGCTGAGACTATCAATATCTTTCCTGGAATTTATGGAATTTGGTTCTTTGAAAATTTGTGTCATTTCAAAAAAAGTTCTTTTCTTAAGATTGGATTCATGTTCCAATATCGTCACATTATCATAATCTGGCAAATGATCAAAACTGATTGAATGTTGTGCTAATGAGCAAGTTTTTTTGAGATTTCTAATATCGCTTCTATGGGAACAGATTCTATCTTTCAACTTCCTCTTGGTTTGTCCAATGTACTTTTTTTCACACTGAGAGCATGGGATACAATAAACAACATTAGAATGATCTAATACAGGATCTTTATCTTTCAATTCAGAAAAAAATTTATTGAGTACAATTTGATTTTTATAAGCAATTTTTTTCCAAAAATTCCGAATATTAAAATTTCTGGATTTTAAGATTTGCCTTGTTTGTCCGATATATTTCTTGACACATGCATTGCTGGTATAGTATAAACAATATCACTCCATATGAAGAGCGATTTTTTGTCTTTCACTTTGGTACATATCTCATATAATGGTAGTGGGATAGTCTGAGCTATCTTGATATTTGTTCCTTATTTGAAAACGTTGATGATTTTTCGATATATGTGTTATTTCAGTTACTAGAATTTGGTGTTCTCAATTCTACATTTCATGTAAGCCAAAAAGAATTGGAAGTATTTTTTTTGTGATTTTTCTGGATATGAGTTCAATATTATTCTGAATGATTTTCCATCATTTTTATTCAATAGGGAGGAATAAACGATTTTTTTATTCTATCTTTCATACCTAGACTGAAGTTCACTTTGGTTTCATGTGGATGGTGGGAAAATGATTCATATATTTTTCAAAATTACTTGGTTTGTTGAACCAATCTCGCATAATAATATTTCTACTTGTTCTTATGAAATGGATATCTAAAAATTGAACTCTGTTGTTGATTTTCTCTTCTTAAGTGTATTCTAAATTGATGATGGCCTCTTCCGGCATTGTTTTTTTCGAAACGATGGGATATGTAACATTTGACCTTTGATCTCATGACTACATTCAATGGCCCTAAAAACAAATTCAGCGAATTTTCGTTCGAAATTCTTCGCAAAATTGAATCAAAAATGATATTTCTAGGAAATTCATTATTGAATATATTGTGGATTGTCATCAAGTTATATCAATGAAGCAAGCATTTCTTCGACGTCTTGCTGTCATCCAATGTTTCGTTGATCATTGGAAATCAGGGATAATAATACAATTTTTCTACACCAGCACAAGCATTATGGGAGTAGAAAAAGTACAGTACGCAACTCGCTCATGCGTAATAGGCTACTCATCCTCCTCGTTACATAATATACTTTTCGTGCAATCGCACGCGAAGTCAGTATTTCGCGTTCTCAGCACAGTCCGCGAAATTTAATTTCGCGGCCGTTACCCATAGCAACGGCCGCGAAACCAAACGTCACTTCCAAATTTGACATTTCTAAAATACTACAAAGACAAGGATTATTTTTTATTGAATACCAACAAATACATAAGTTATATTATTTAGGATGAATATTTACATTAATTGTACAGTTTGTATTATTACTTATATTTACTCCAGAAGTTGAAGCAACTACATCTAGTGTTTCTGAATAATGGTTATTGCCTACATTCAAACCAGATACCATATCGCCAGAAATTGAGTTGGAAATTTGCTTCTTATTTTCGATAGAGTCTTCTACATATCCTTCCGCTACTGTTGTGGACTTCCATCCACCGTGACGTTTAAGAATTGACATATCAGCCCCAGTATTGGCAAGCAGCGTGGCAGAACTTCTCCGAAAACAGTGACCCGTGTATGTTTCAGGATTTGGTAATCTGAGATACTTAGCAATCATACTAGGCATTTTCGCAATGGTATGCACTCCAACAACTTGTGCGGTGCACTTTCCGTTTACGTATCTCAAGAATATACGACGATTATTAACAATATGTTTTGGTCGAAGAGCTGCATATTTACGATAAATTTTTATGAAATCAATATTAGTAACAGTGAAAACACGCTTCTTATCCGTCTTGGTATCAGGAACGGTTACTATTAATACAGCATTCTCTTCCTGAATATCTTCAATGGCCATTTTTACTAACTCATCTCGTCGCAAGGCACCAGATATTCCCATTATCAAAACTACCTACAAAAATCAGTACAATAAATAAAACAATTGTAAATAACATCTCTTAACACTTACCTTCAACAATAAGTATTTTTCATCATTAGCTTCTTTCAGGAATGTATCAATTTGCTCACGCGTTAATACTTTAGACTTTTTTGCTCGATAACCTACTGCTTTTCTTTTCAGAAATGGTACTAATTTTGAAAACTGCTTGATGTCGATATTGTCTCGTATGTTCAGCATACACTTCAGCATGGAATAAATGCTCCATAAAGTTGAACTTTTTACAACATTTGATTTCTGCATCAAATAAGCCAATAAAATGTTTTCAGACATCGTCTTAACATTCTGTTTGTCACACCAATCTTTAAACTCGCCGTAACATTTTTCGTACTGCCGTTTAGATTTTTCGGGTATTAAAACGGAAAGCGCCGAATTTACAACGCTTTTGAGTTCCGGAGGAGTGGAAGGTACTGAAATATCGCTATCAGTATCAGACATTTTGCGTTTTGACAAGAACTGTCAAAATATATATTGAAACATATCATTTCCATAGCACACGGTGATATTGTTAAATGAATTGAAATGCTGTTGATTTTAGAGCAATAATATATTTATTTACAACTATCTATTTTAATAATTTTAACGATTGCACGAAAAATAGTGTGTATGCCATGGCCGCGAAACTTTTTAACGACCTCAAGATTATCTTGCCTCGGCCGCAAGCGGCCTCGGCGATAACTGTTCTTTCGGTACGTTAAAGAGGTATTTCGCGGCCTTAGCATACAAATAACTATTCTTCTATTCCCTCTATACTGCCGTCCTAAGCCCAAAGGGCGTAGGTCAAAATTGACTAGTTTTGAGAATTTCTGTCAACAAAATTTTTTTTTTGGCATTTAAGTCTTCAAAGGGTGAAGACATTTGAAGTTTATTAGATTTAATGGATATTTTGATATGCAGTTGAAAAACTGAGATAAGCCTATTCTGCAAAGGATTTTGATGCAACTAAAATGAGATACGCCAAAAAAAGAGAAATGATTGGAAACGAAATTAATATTTCAATTTCACATAACGGACATCACTGAAAGCCACTTTATGTTATTCGTCTACAGGAACAAAACTCCACTGCAATCTTGTAAACAGAAAGACTAACGGCTAACATTCACGGCCATGTTATCCGGATGTTTATGCAAAAGGTAAAATATCCTAGCAAATAAGACGTATGTCAGAAATGCGCCCATTTCGCTCACCACGACTGAATTACGTCTTAATAGCTTAGGATATTTGTTGATTTTGGTCTATTTTTACTTAGTTTTTTGAAGGCCTAGCACAATGAAATCCGGCCAAATTTCTTATTAAAATCAATAGGTAGGTTATAAAGGAGCCTAAGCAAGTATAATCTAAAAGTCTTAAAACATTGAGATACGCCCTTTTGGCTTAGGACGGCACCATATTAAACCGTTCATCACGTATGTGACAGCTGTTAGGTATTGGCTCATTCAGAATATACGTGTATTCTAAATTAATGGCAGCCGCTTTCGGAATTATTTTTTCGAGGAGATTGAATATTCAACATTTGCTGCTCAGAGACTTCTTCCATCGAATTCAATGAGAACAGGCTGTTATGGAAATTGAAATCTCTCATGTGTGACAATTATACTCATCAGATATCATGAATCTAGAAAGACTACATCTCGAAATCTGGCAACGAACTGAAGCGAAAGCAGAGCCCCCTCCAACAATAATCAACACTGCTTGAAGTTCACTCAACGA
Source organism: Zygogramma bicolorata (assembly GCA_032362365.1). Classification (NCBI taxonomy): domain Eukaryota; kingdom Metazoa; phylum Arthropoda; class Insecta; order Coleoptera; family Chrysomelidae; genus Zygogramma; species Zygogramma bicolorata. The sequence goes on from JAVJAQ010000787.1 coordinate 700,503, forward strand.
CACCAAATGTTTACCCGCCTTGCCGAAAATACAAACCATTCACGCGGCAAATCATTCAAGAACGATTCTCGTTGTTCGTTGCTCTCTCATGCGCGTATCCAGTGATTTTCATCCATTAAAACTCCCCGATCCCATCGCCCTGACTGATAATGAACCAATTAACTCCACGACTAAAAACTGCTAATTTGCAAATTGAATTTCGACTGAGCAATTCCAATCAGCAGAATTTAATGATCGTAAAAAAGCGACTAACGACGTTAGGAGTTATGACTGGAGAAAAAAAAGAGCATTTCTCGCGAATTATGGAAGATGTAGCACGAAAACGTGAGAGATTTGAAATTTTTTGTATTTCCTCTGAACTTTTATTCGCGATCAATATTGACACCAGAGGGAGGGTTTGAATTAAGATGCCTTGAAACCCAGGTTTGGGACTTATTCTAGTAGAAGTTTCTGGCAAAGAGTACCCCAACTAACAAGAGACGAAAAACAACATTTTTCGGGATATAAATTTTTAGTGCGGATGCGCAAAACTAGTAGTATTTCTGTTAATGTCAATCTATACTTCCTGTCTCAAGAATGTGTTGCAGAGTTGCCGATTCCTAATTGATTTCTGGCATTTACCGTGAATTGATTATATTACCACGAATTATCTGAGCCGAAATTCTTGAAATAAAAATTGTATATGTGAAAGGTACATACCAAAATAATGTAGTCCACCTATTTTTCACGGTAGCGCATTTGCTCTTTCAATTGTAAACTCAGAAAAACCCACAGTCCTACCAGGTCGGTCGGTGTATTAGATCAAGACATTCCACCTACTGGAATAGGTATCTAGAGAACCAACAATTGCCTGTCGAAACAAGCCAGCAATAAAAAATTTGCCCTGACCGCGGTTCGAACCAGTAATGAATAGACTCATTGGATATACGACAGCGTCGTAGACCGCTAGACCACCTTTGACAGATTTTAATCTGTCAATGCCAAATCAAAATCTGCAAATGATAAATCACAATCTGTTCCTGATAGATTATAATCTGTCAACAATTCAGTCCATCAAAAATATTTTGAGTATCATAACAAAAACGGATGTTAATCGACAATGATAATTTTTTTAGTGTAGTACAGTTTTGTACAAATTTGATTCACTACCTGTGTTATGTTTCTCCGTGTATCAATCAGTTATATCTGTCAATGCTGTAACGTACTTCCTCTCAATATCTTGTACAACCTACATCAAAGGTTCCGAAGAAGCATTCGTCTCTTGTTAGTTGGAGTACTCTTTGGTTTGGGGTGGAATTGGCACAACGTGGCTACTACTATTATAATAGACATCAGGGCCTCTTCCATTGAATCAGTTCAGTTGGCGTTTGCAAGGAAAACGATATTTCTAGGTTCGTTTATATAAATAATACTCTAAACAACACTTGAATATTTTCATTCAGTTCTATTAAATACAACAACTGCATTGTGTTATAATTCGCTTACAAAACACTTAGACTTCTCAACTGACTGGAACATCTTTCCTGGGTGTGCTCATAGACAATTTTAAATTTGATGAACATGTTGAACAACAAATTACTATTGGACGCTGACCGATCGACAGCCTATATTATTTGTTTATAATATCGGCCAAACCCCCCATAATCCCTTTCATTTGATTTCATTTTTTATAAATGATATGAGATTTTGCTCATTTTGTTGACTGCTCAAATCAAAGAATATAGTTTGTCGATCGATAGGTTGACTATGCATTTCCAAATTCCCCAACTAAACGTCAAAAATGATTCCAAAACGGAGTCTCTCTAAGAGAAATGGAAATATTTGTGAGAAGTATAGTTCGCAGCAAGTGCAAGAATCTGTGAAGGTGATGAGTAACGTGTACTTCTTTTGTTTTATGATGCAGAAAAGGTAAAATAAGCTTGTCTTCCCTTCCCAAAGTTGGAAGGCGATTACTCCCGAACTAGGATAAAGTTCCACGTTTTACTTCCTCATTTGATTTCTACATTTCTACACATAGGAATACAAGTTTTTGTGGGAATATTTTTCAAACTTGAAGATATATAACAACAAAACTTCAAAAAAGTTGAAGTTGATATTAATTCGTATCTCCCGTTCTATACCGTCAGTTAATGGTCTAACACCTACAGACATCAGCTATTCTTCTGGCTAGTACCACGAGGGGTGTTAAAAAAGAAAGGAATTTATTTCCAACAGGACGTACCCAATTACAGGAAATGCTTACATCTCATCTATAATCTACAATTTTTCAACAAAAAAACACACTCAAATACTACTACGAGCGAAGTGTGTCCACCATATCGATGCATGTACTAGTGTTATCCTTATAATAATCACAATATTACGGCGACATTAAATATTGTTAATGATACAAACTATAATTTTTTGCATAGAATCATTATGAATATCACAAACATGGCTAATTTTGTTAAAATTGTTACACATAATGAATATTGGTGATTTCAAACCAATACTTGTACGGGGTGTATCCAAATAAAAAACATAATGATTTCTACTTTCTGATCTTGGCACTCGGAAATTCAATGCACTAAGAAGAGAGCTGCAATCTATATTGTTGTGTATTAAATTGAATAGAAACTTAGTATGTAGTATCATTCTTCTTTTGTCTAGGAAAGTGACATTGAATTTGTTAAGTAGAGTACTTTGGTCAATTCCTCTGTTTGGATAAATACCATCTGTTTTGAAGCTCAAGTACTTCAAAAATTTCCTTTGTATCGATTCGATATCTTTGATTTGATAATCGTAGATAGGATTCCAAATTAAAGTACCATACTCTAGCCTGGAGCGAACGTACGAGTTGAAAAGTAATTTCAGAGTACCAATATTCCTGAAGCTCCCAGAATTTCTGTAAATGAATCCTAACATTTTATTAGCTTGTCGGACAGTTTTGTCGACATGTGTTGAAAAGGAGAACTTGCTATCGTATGTTATTCCCAGATCTCTTACTTCCTCACAACGATTTATAATGTTATCATTTATTTCGTATTCGTAAGAAATGATGGTAGTTTTTTTACTGAATGATACAATATTGCATTTTTCAATATTCAGGTACAATTTGTTTTGCAAGCACCAATTATGCACTATATCAATACCAGTTTGCAAATTTTGACAGTCAGAAGTATCTTGAATTTTATAGAAAAGCTTCAAATCATCAGCGAAAAATAAATTTGGAATATTAATGGTTTGGCACAAATCGTTAATAAAAATCACGAATAACAAGGGACCTAGGTTAGAACCCTGCGGCACACCTGAGCTCACTTTATAATGGGTGGATTTGTACGATTCATATTCAACAAACTGCTTTCTATCGAACAGATAGGATTTGAAGAGTAGTAATAGGGATTCCGTGAACCCCATCACTTTCAATTTGTCCAGAAGGACATAATGATCTATTTGGTCAAACGCTTTCTGGAAATCCAGATAAACTACATCAACTTGACCCTTATTATCAAGAATTGGACATATATATTGGTTCAAACATGCCAAGTTGGTGATACAGGACCTCTGTTGCATGAACCCATGTTGATTCACTGATATTCTACTTTTTACCTGCCTGAATGCATATTTCGAACAACTTGGAAAAATTGCACAGTATCGAAATTGCTCGATAATTTTGAAAAATACTAGGGTTGCCTTTTTTCAGAATGGGGCAGACACGAGCAATTTTCCATTGTGAGGGAAAATTTGATGAAGATATAATAAGATTGAATATGTACTGCAATGATTCACATAATGCCGCAATACTGTCCTTAACGATGAAACTAGGAATCATGTCAGAACCAGAAGTCAATTTGTTCTTGAGCTTTCTGGACGCCTCAATAATGTCTTCTTTCGAAATAAGGTCAAGACTGACGGTATTTGTAGTACCTGGGGGATCATTACAATTTGAATTATGGTTTTTGGACTCAATGTAAACAGTTTTGAAGTACGTGGCAAACATATTGACAATATCTTGAGGGTTATCGTATGTTGAGTCATTATATTTCATCACACCCGGTATTCGAGATTTACCTCTTTTACTATGAATGAATGACCAGAAGTTAGAGCAGTCGGATAGAATATTACTTGAACAGGTCCACGACACAGACTTTTTACTCTTTATTGTACGAGTTTCAGATGGGGTCAGGCCCGCACAGGCATTGCAATAGTTGGATTTACAAATACAGCACACGAGTTTCAAGTGTGATTCAACAGTCTTGCTACAATGACTACAGCTCTCCATATTTACTTCGAAGGGTACACCACTGCCTTTAGTTTGGAATTCACAATAAATGTTTGTAGCAAAAAGAATGAATGCACCCAGGTTAATGTGATAAAAAAGAACTTTGAATTCGCTTCACTTACGCTCACCAAACTTCTGTTGATCTGCAGAAATCACTTTGAAAACTCACAGTGCGAAAAAAGTAGTTTCAGCACTCAGAAATCCCTGATAACAATCAATAAATCAAGAGCTTGGTGTACACGACTTCACTTCACTTGGGGATTTCACTAGTGGGTGTTGAATTATATCCGATAGATATCAGAATAGGATTATTCACGAAAAAAATCCTGTACATGCTTTTGGCGTCACAACTGCCAGAATTGATTTTCAATTATTGGGACGGGCATACTTTCAGACAGGTTTCGTACTAATTGCAATCTCATCAGTACAATGTTTTTGGCACCTTCAACTCAAAGTTGGTTTTCCATAATTCATTTCCTATAATCTTTCTACAGGAGTATCATACACAATAGGTTGATGTTAAGATGTCTATATACTGGTGTTTCTAATGTTGCGATATTGTTTCAGACAAACCTGTGGACAAGGCGTGGTAGTTCATCAGTGGCCATGAGGGAGCGCTGGTAATCAAAAATTTCTATTTATTTTCGTGATCACTCGATCCATGGAACACGCTGTTGCCAATTCTGATGTTTTTGTTAAAGGATAGAGAATTTATCGGGACTGGATATGTGAGGTTATTGAAAACACCAAAACGCGGCAAATTTGTGTTTAACTTTATGCGTTATTTATTCCACGTAGTTTGAAAATAATTTCGCAGTTGGAATAAATTTGCATTGTGTTTCTACTGATCTGGACCAGAATTCGCAACGACATGGCCACTTGGCAACACAGGACTGTCATCTCCACTGCAAGAATGCTGGTACCTGGCGGATTTTTTGCAGTACTACTACGCCTACATCATCAAATTTTTCTCCAAGTTGGCCATATCGATCGTCTGATTTGCTGACAATCTTTTATATGGAGTGAAAACATCAGTATATAGCCACCTTAGTTGATGTACTAACATCTGACTAACTACTTCCATTGCTACTATCAGGTAGGATGCTCAATTATATCCCTAAGTTGAAACTTCCGTGATAGAATCCTTTACATGATTTTAGTCATGCCCAGCGTGGTTACCGACTTCATGGGAGGTCAACTGGTTATCAATGTTCATATTTCCCTTATCGAAGCTTCAGTTATACGTACTGTTTTTCGTTGAACAATGTTAAAAGCTGTTTGTTATGTATTTTATCAACAATCAAACCCTGTACCGTTAGACGTGATTCCGTATAATTAATGAAGATATGTAAGTGAACAAAGAAAATTTTATGAAACGAACCTTTGTTTCAAATCCATTATCTTTTAATTCGATGAGAAAAATAACGTTGGAAAAAACTGTGTATCTCGAACAATGCAGATTCTTTCAACAAGATATTGTGATCGTTACTTTTGATGGACTTTTATGACTTCCAAGGCTGGTAAAGGAAATCATTCAACTTTTTTTTTTGAATGAACATTTGTGGGTATGAACATCGAAGATTCTTGGTATTTCACAATAGTATCTACTCTTATCCTAGTAAATTGTGTTTATCGGAAGAATACCTTACTGATTATAACGACCACTGAAAATTATATCTTTTGTTTTTGCGAATACATTTTCATGCTCATTTCATCTTTATAGTGAGCATTGTCCAAACTTTCCATGATTGCGAGTTCGTATTTTGGAACTTCCTAGAGATCATTCACCCTAACACCAAACTGATATTTTTGCATTCGACGCGCGTTTCGCTAACAAGGTAGCAACTGTTTATATACCTAAAGTTTTCTGGTCCAATATGGATTTCGTCTGTTATCACTGATTATTCTGATCAATTTCTCAACAAAAGATTGAAAAGCGGACTGAAAGGAATAGGTCCCCCATCTCCATTCATGCTGTTTTTACATTTTGCTATTTCTAGACTCTCACATGCATCGAGTAGCCTTGCGTCATGCACACTTTAATCAGTTTCGGATTGCTTTCACCAATTTTGTGGTCATTTTCCAGAGCGTGCTGGGCGACACTGGATTTTTTCTACCCTTCCGTATTTCATGTGTGCAAAATGCTTTTTGAAGCGGGTTGTAATAGGTCGTCGGCTTTGGCCGATGTATTTGTTGTTGCAATCTTGATATCGTTTATGCGTATTTTGGATTTTCTTAATCCCAATTGACTATTCGGGAATTTTCATTCATCATCTCTGGAATTCATAATTGCATATCGATTTTATAACTACAACAATTCTTACTGATTAGTTACATCTCAGTTCTTGGATCTACTCGTGTAGAATCAGTATTACGAAATTTCCACTTCATGAATTTGACTTTGTTCTCTCAATTCTAATGATATCAACTCAGTATCTTGTTATTTCTACTGAGTTTCTCGGAATTTAGACGCAGTATATCGTAATTTTAGTTTGGTATTCCGAATTTTCATAATTCCGACTACGTATTTCAGATTCCCAGAATTCCTACCCAATACTTTGAAATTCCTTTTTTTATATGCAGATCCACACGAAAAGGAAGCCCTTTAATGTTCAAACAACACCGCGTGAATCACGGGACAGGAGATAGGAATTAACATTAACTTCTAGTTTTTGAAGATTGTAAGCCTCAGGAAATACATCTCTCGACAAGGAGTTCCAAAGCTCAGATGTTCTATTGAAAAAAGATTTCTCTTAGCAAGAGGCGTTCGACAGGTCTCCTAGTACACAACAAAAGGGTGGGATATTCCCAAGCGTGGAACGACTGATAACAATTCAGCAGAACACTGACCGTAAAATTATCTAGGGTCTTCCCATGAAAGATTATTAGTGATCATAATTCCTAGCATAGAGATACTTGAAATAGTAACTCCTGATATCTGAATATTAGATAATGATAGATTGGCTTTCCTTGAGAAGAGACATGCCTGGGTTTTCCTAGCATTAAATTCCACTAACTTCATGTTACCCCATTTTATCATTTTTGTCAAGTCATCGTTAATTTTAGTGATGTGAATGTTCCTTAGAATTTTTGTTTCTCGAGCTGGTATGGGGACTCTGGAAGATAAAGTAATATAAAGAGTACTGTCCGCAAAACTATGTATCAAACAAAATGTTTTCTCGAGCAAATCATTGATATGAAGCAGAAACATAGTGGCCGCCAGAACTGAAACCTCTGGAACAACTGCATTTATTGGAAGAATATCAGATGATACTACATCAACAACCACATACAGATACCTATCAGACAAGAAACTCTTCAACAAAGCACACAACTGTGGAGGCAAACCATAAGACGGCAGTTTAGAAGGGAGAGTCCGATACCAAACTCGATCGAACGCTTTTGAAATATCGAGTGCAACAGCTGTCGCTTCTCGTTTTTTCGATTCCATGCTGCCAAAAATGAGAAACATAAGCCGATAAGTTATTGATAGATTTTTGATGGTGGAATCCGTAGTGTTGATCATTGATTATTCCACTAGATATTTGATAAGCTTCATATTCATAATCCCGATGGAGTTTTTTAGAATTCAGACTTGGTATCTCGAGATTCTGACTTTGAGTTTCATGATTCATGACCGGAGGAAATAGCAAGTCTCATCGGCGAACCAAAAAATAAAAAAAGCGCAGGAATTGATGATATAAGTGTTGAAACTCTCAAGTCCATCAGTATATATATTAAAGAACCCCTCTTATATCTGTTTAATTTATGCATGGAGAAGGGTATCTGGCCAAATATATTTGAAGAAGCTATAGTAGTGCCAATATACAAAAAGGGGGATGACTCAGAGATAACCAATTACCGACCCATATAGCTGATAACGCATCTGACAAAAATTTTTGAAGAATCTCTCAAAAAACGACTGACTTCTTACATTTCCAAGTACAAATTGTTATCTGACAAACAGTATGGGGTCAGAGAAAAACTTTCCACTCAAGATGCACTACTGGCTCTCACTAAAAAAATATTGTCAGCTTTAGATGAAAAAAAACGTTTCTCTGCGTCTTCATGGATTTGTTTAAAGCATTCGACACTGTGAGTCTTAGTCTACTCTTACAAACTCTGGGGAAGATATTGGGATACGAAACCAGTGTCTCAAACTTTTTGGTAGTTACTTCACCAATGGATTTCGATCCTTAAGGTGGATGATGTGAACAGTGGAAGGAGGACAATCGAATACGG